>JAODVM010358477.1:0-27724 GCA_025400095.1 Phenganax marumi
GCTGGAAAAACATTTTTATATATTTGGCACTTAACCCCCCCCCCCCCCCCCCACTTCTATGAGGCTGCTTACGCGCCTGACGGCTTGCAGTTGTTGTGAATATTAATGATGCATGATAATTATTGCAGAATTACAGCAAAGATTTGGTTGTAGTTTTTTTCCTAAATCGAAAATCAAAAATCGAAGTCCGTCATTCGATGAGCGATGTCAGTTTACATCATTGTGTCAAATTTCACGACGATTGGACTAGAAATGAGAAAGCCTTAGGCTTTTTTCGAAGAGTGTCGCCCCCTAACAACAACAACAACGACAACAACAACAACAACAACAACAACAACAACAACAACAACAACAACAACAACAACAACAACTACAACAACAACAACAACAACAACAACAACAACAACAACAACAACAACAACGACAACAACAACAACAACAGCAACAACAACAACAACAACAACAACAACAACAACAACAAGATTAGCAGCGTGTGGGGACCAGTTCCTGGTCCAAAACTGTTTCTTTTTCGAATATTTAACCATTTGCGAATGATGCTATAAGAACACGATTTTTTTCAAAAATTGTTGGAAAACGCAAAATACGCCTTACAAATTAAGCACGAGGCTACTTGCATTCTGTTCGTACAATTTCAACGTCTTAAACAAACTCTCAGCTAAATCGCTCCGCAGTCTTTAATGATATATTGCAATATTGCATGACAAAATGTTGCACACATTCCTCACTGCATTTTTTCTCTCAATCGTGTCTCCAAGTTGTTTTTTACACGTTTACTAGCTGATTGGATAAATGACACAAGCTAATTTCACGCCTGCATGCGTATCTTATGAAGCGTCTGTCCCAGAACACAAACGTTTTCTGAAAAGGAGCGGATGGTATGAAAAAAAAGAAAAGAGGTTATTGTTTGATGTAGTCGAGGGCACGTCAGTCTAAGTTGTGCATGGAGCTATGGTGCGTTTGGATAGTAAGTTAGGAATTGAAGTTTGATTCTAACCAGGAACGGAAGGAATATTTGCAAGTCCCTTTGACATGAAAAGCAATGTTTGTTATGCATAACTGTAAGCTTTGAACAGATAAAGCCGAGAATAACAAAAAGAGGGGATGGAGAGCGGGGGGGGGGGGGAATAAAAGTCATAGATACAACTCTGCAGCGAAACGTTTTGAACTTACTATGGCTGTTTAATGGTATCCCCTAGTTTTGTAAAAGTCTTTAATAATTTTTTTAATAGTCATAGAAAATAACAAATAAATATTGTACAAACGCACCTAGCTTAGAATTAACAAAGTATATGTGAATAATACTTTAGAAAGAACGTAACACAATATTATCTGCACTAAATAATAATCCATCACCTTATCACTTCATGTCAGGACAAAGTGTTTGGCAGTAAGTGATACATTTTATTTTTATTTCCGAAAAATTGAAGAGGGGAGGGGCTGTAGCTCCCTCGTATCTGTGGTCTGTGTTGAGAACTTCGTTTGGTACCTAAATATAAACTTTCAGCGAAAAAAGACTGCTCAAAGCTGGGCTTGCACGGGAATCGAACACGTGTTCTCTCCCATCCCAAGCGAAAAGCATACCACTGGACCAGCAAGCCTGCCTTGACCAGCAGGCCCAGTAGGCCAGATTCCTGCTCAAGAACAAACTTTTTACGCTGAGAATCGAACACAATTCGTAGCAGTGAACACACAAGACCCCGAAAAAACCATACGCGTGATTATTATGCTTGTAATAGTAATGATATCAATTGAATTTGCTCTCTACGTCTTTGATTTTAAAAATATTTGACTCCAACAAGCTCTGCAAAATTTGTTTCAAGACAAAATTTAACCGTTTAGCCAAAGAACCTGAATTTATTACCGAAGAACGGTTTGAAGATCAGAAAATATTGTAGCAGGGCGAAAGAGGAACTTTAGAATCATGGGGGATAACGGTGACTGGCTGGTGCTGAGTGGCTCGTTACACAAATGATCAAAATTTCCAACAGCAAATTTTAGCCCTAATTTCTTGAGGATGAAAATGAAGGTGATAGCGATTTATATTCTTGATTCTTGATGCTACATCACGGGAAAATAGGGCAAAATAATTTTGGTTTAGAAGGTACAATTGTCCAACAGCTTGAAGTGGTAACAAATGGTCTTCTTCCCTTCATGGATTTGAACCATCATGCTTTTTGCTCGTGCAGGCAACAGCGTTAACTTATTTTGTTACAGAGACTTACAAGCCGACAACGGCTGTTAAAAAATAAAAATAGTTGAAGCAAAATAATTTTTTTCTTGTTGTGACAAAAAGGCGCCAAGAAAAATATAACCCAATTCTTTTCGGTTTTTTCATGTTTTGCAAGAGGAGATCTTTTGTACCAATTCTCACCTTATTTTCCACAAGAAGTTGAGCCGTGTTTGCTTGTTAGCTCAGTAGGCAGAGTTTGCCACTGAGATCGCTTCTTTACAATCAATGCTGAAGGAAGAATCTCAAGAAAGAGAGAAATTTCTCTCTAACCCAAATTAATGTTCTCCAGAAACATATAAGACATATTGGGTTACAAGAACATTCAGTGGTCGACTTGGTCAAAACACAGTGTACACGTACACTGTACACAGTGTACACACAAGTGTACACACAGTGTACACACAAGTTCTTAGCTAGCTACACTAATTTATGCTTAAAAACATATAATTCGAGTTAATGGACTACCACGGACGTTTTGTTCTAGTGTCTTAGCGATTAGTAAAAGTTTTTTGCAACCAGCTGTTTTCATTGCTTTATCCAGTCTGTCAAGAACGGGTTCGAAGCAAATCGAACATGGACGATGCTTACATCAGTTGAGAAGAGCATAATCTTTAATCGTTCGATGGAGTTTCCAATTCTCAATTATATTTAATTTCTTTACAACTGAACAGGTGATTGTTTAATCTGAAGGCAGAAGCGTTTAATTACTCTGACAAGCCGTTAAAAAAGTCGAAAGGTTTTAGGTCTCAACTTACAATCGAGAAGCCGTAAATTGATCTTCATCTGTTTTTTGAAGAAAACTGGATTCCCATGCCGGGAATCGAACCCGGGCAATGGCGGTGAAAGCGCCAGATCATAACCACTAGACCACATGGGAGATTCCCGCACAACGTGTAATCTGAGGGCCATTTTCCGCTATCTCCGTTTTGCTTGCGCGAGCAGAGGCACAATATTAAACATGTTTTGTTGTTGATTGTTCGCTCTGGGTCTCGCATGAAGAGTGGGAAAGTTAAAGTTAAGTAGATCAAGACGCTGATTTTGCAGGCGCAGAAAAGTTCTGTTATAGTTATTCTGTGTTTCAACATGCTTGTCTGCTGTATTTTGGCCAGTATTTTTCATTCTCAATTTCAGCATGCTGTTTTTGAAATAAACAGAGTAAAGATGATAAGTTGCTTGATTTTCACCAAACTGAGAAATTCTCAAAATTTCCCTTGACGTGAATGGAACCAGAACGTTTTCCTCTCCGGCCCGTTTAATTGTTTGCAGTTCTTAATCATTTTCTCACATGTTCCAATGGACAGTCATAGTCCTGTCAGCTCAGTCGGCATATAGCGTGGTGCTAATAACGCTCCACATAGTCTGTGTTGTAAATGAGTTTTCTTTCAATTTCTCAATTGTCAGATGATATGACTGGATCAGTGATCTGTTACTTAACAGGGAAAGATAGATAAATTGCCTGAGCCCGGTGTCAAGCGAAATTCACGACCCTTGCGAAATACGTGATCACGCGTGACTAATCACGAATTCAGCGTCTATCACGCGAAATGCATGACGCTTGTAAAATACTCCACTCATTTAACTCACAAAAATGAGATTTGAGAAAGAGTTGAATTGGTTATTTATTAGTTCAACAAAGCAAAGAGTGTAGTTATAAATTTTGTGCAACAGACTTCAGCTGTACTCTGTAAATTTTTTTGTCATGTGCCAACTGCCCACTGGACCAAAGGATGGGCAGGCTAGTCTTGAAGGCATTGTCACTTGCATATATAAAACTGTGATTGTCTCTCACCTGTTGTTATAGCCGCTTTAATACTTTTCAATCGTCAGTTCACAGGAGCGCTCCAGAAACAATTATTGTCTCCATGCCAAGGTTGCCACAACGTTGTTAAATACATGACCGGAAGTAATCGAATCACAACGACGGGCGCATGTGCAGTTCTGTTGTAGTCATGAATTTCGCAAGTCATGAATTTCGCGCTACACCTGCATGATTAACAGTTTCCAGGTTTCGCTCAAGGCAGGCGACGTGCAATAAAACTACTGTGGTTACGAGCTAAGAAAAGGAAATTGTTAAAGTTTTCTTCATGATTTGGAGATTCTCATTGAACACTAAAAAGCAAAATCTGTGAAAACAACGTTTATGCGTTGGAAAAATTGCAGTTCCTAAGTTTGGCAGCTTTTGACGACATAAGCTAATGCTCTCACGTGAATCTCATTAAGACAAAATGAAAATTCTTTGGAGAATAAAATGTTCTTAGGTACGCCCCATTTATACTCCCAAACGTATAATCACATTTTAAAAGAAGTATCTTGCACTCGTTGTTTTAATGTCTTATTAAGTAGCAGAAGTTTTTTTGCTAGCAGCTGTATTGTTCGCTTCATTCAGTATCTGTCCAAAACTGGTTGGAAGCAAATCGCGTTGTACTATGCTTATATCAGTGATAAAAGCATAATCTTTAATCGTTAGATTTAGTTTTCATTTCTCAAATACATTTAATCATTTTACGACTGAACATTGGATAGTTTAATCTGAAACCAGAAGCAGTACTAGTTACGTTAGAAAACCGTTAAAAAGTTTGAGAAGTTTTTAATTTCTAACTTACCGTTGTAAATTAAACTTTATACGTTTCGTGAAAAAAACTGAATTCCAACTCCGGGAATCGAACCCGGGCAATGGCGGTGAAAACGCCAAATCATAACCACTAGACCACACGGGAATTTCTTGTGCACCAGATAATCTAAAGGCCATTTTCCACTACTACCGTTCTGCTCACGCAGGTAGAAAGCCCAGTTTTGAACATGCTGATGCTCTGTTGTTGATTGTCCGCGCTTGGTGTTGCATGAACATCACTACAGATGTAATTAACTTTGTATTTTATAACAATGTAAGCACATATAATTGCCTTTTCTATTTGTAAACGATCGAACTGCAACGCAAAAGACCTCATTTGCATTGCATGATTGAGATAGTGGCATTTAAATACCATGCAGTGCCAGAATGTTTAGCAAATATTTTGCTTGTCCAGTAACTACGCGCAAAAAGGGAAATTGTTAAAATTTACATGACTTTGACTGACAAAAGAGCAGGGCAAATTTGCATAGTGGAGTAGTATGAATAGTGAGAGTTCTTCCTCATAGGCGCTTAACTCGAATCCGCTTACTAGAAATATATACTAAACACCCCCCTCCAAAGGGGGCGCTTATTGGAGGGGTTTCAAAAATCAGGCCTCGACCATCCCTCCCCAAAAATGACCCCCACGTAATAGTAGCTTATACAAATCAAGCTTATTAAAATCCAAAAATGGGGCGGGGGTGGGTCATCAAATTTTTTTCTCAAAAATGCAACTTTTTTTTCCTCCTTTTTTTCCAAAAACTGTCTTTTCAGCTCAAAACGAGGACGACAACATTTTTTTCCAAAACTGTCTTTTCAGCTCAAAACGAGGACAAACAAAAATCGCTCTTTAACTTTTTATTTCTCACATCAAATAAATGAGATCCCTAAAAATCAAGTCAGACCCAACAGAAAAGTATTGTACTAATAAAAAAACAGGGATGCTCATTGATCCTCAATTAAACTTATTACTAATTGAGGATCATGAGATCCCAAGACGAAAACAAAAACTTTCAAACAAAACCCTACTACAAATAGTAGGCAAAATAATTAAAAAAGACAGCCCACTCACCTACATAGATGAGACGAGAGAGAGAGTTATATGAAACATCTTGACAGAACTAAAGGACTTTTAAATTTTAAAATCGAGAAGAAGAACAAACGTGAGATCAGGGCCAGAAAAAATTGAGAGAAATTTTCGAGAAAAAGGGGATAAGATAAAAGTTCAGTATTGGAGAAACGTTAAGAAACATGCAATAGACAAACAACAAGACTAAAAAGAGAGAGAAGAAGAGAAGTTTTTGACGTTAAGAAACTTCTTCGAACTGGTAATTATAAAGAATACATAACACCAACTGTAAAGATTAGACAACTAGGAAAAAAAGCAGATTTTAAAATAACTAAAAAAGCTTTAGAAAATACTATTAAAACATTTTGTGCAGAAGGAAATAAAAGACAAGATCTAGACAACTTTCTAAAAGACGTCTTGCCTCCCGCGAGCAAACTAATTCTCGAAGAAGGAATGAATAAAAAAATTCAAATAACTTTAAACTGTTTAATGAATAAAATTGAATCTAATAATTTTATTACTGATACAGCTCATCTTCATAGTAAACAAGAACTCATCTTACCTGGAACTGACATACAATTAACTCTTAGAAGAATGATTGAGAAAGTTATGGAATCGTTTCAAAATTATCAAAAGAAGGGCTCTGGGTGGCCATTAGAACACATTATTAGCCTGGACATAAAAATAAGTAATCCTGGCATACGTCCCGGCTCCTCTTTTGTTAAAGCCCCGAAATGGATATCAGACAAGAAAGCAATTGTAAACAATCAAAATTCTGACCAAGAGTGCTTTAAATGGGCTGTTACAAATGCTGTGTTTACAAACAATGATAAAAAAAGCCCAGGTCGAATTACAAGATTCCTAGAAGAAAAGTCAAAACTATTAAACTTTGACAATATAAAGTTTCCAACAGACCTAAGTGAAATCACTAAATTTGAAAAACAAAACCCCAATGTCCACATTAATGTGTTTGGACATGATGACAAGTATATATTTCCTCTAAGAATTTCTGAAAAAAAGGCTAATGTAAGACTATTACTTTTAGAAGATAGACATTATACTGTTATTAGAAACTTAAGTCGTCTTGTGAGCGCTCAAATTTCAAACCACAATGGTGCAAAATTTATATGTGATTGCTGTTTAAATGCTTTTACCACTCAAAAAGTATTGGATAAACATGATGAGTATTGTAAATTATACGACCCTGTAAGATTCGTGATGCCAAAGAAAGACTCATTTCTTCGATATAAAAACCATCAGTTTAGACATAAAGTTCCATTTAAAATTTACGCTGATTTTGAGTGCTTTACAAAGCCTATAAACAAGAGAAAAGGATAATCGACTCTCCAATATCAACATCATGTTCCTTCCGGGTTTTGTTATTATGTAAAGTGTTTTGACGACTCTATTTTTGAACCTAAGCTAGTCAGCTATACTAGAAAAACTGAAGACGAAGACATTTCAAAAACGTTTGTGGAAAAAATTGAACAAGAAATAAAAGACATTTACGACAAGTTCAAATTTCCAAAGAGAATGAATTTCACTCGAGAGGATAGAATTAATTTTGAAAACTCAACTAGTTGTTATGCTGGTAATAAAGACTTTAATGAAAACAAGGTTAGAGACCATTGTCATTACACTGGGAAATATAGAGGTGCTGCTTGTAATGATTGTAACTTATTAATGAGAGCACCCAAGTTTATCCCAATTATATTTCATAACTTAGAAAATTACGACGCCCACTTGTTTATAAAAAAACTTGGGAGTTACCGAAGGAGAAATTAATTGTATTCCAAAAACTGAGGAAAAGTATATTAGCTTTTCAAAAAAAATCGTCGTTGGTGAATTTACTTCTAAACAAACTGGAAAACTAGTAACAGTTACACGCGAACTAAGATTTATAGACTCGTTTAAGCTTTTGTCTCAAGTCTAGGAAACCTAGTTGATAATCTAAATGGATAAGGTCTTTATAGTTTAATAAGATACTTTCCTAATGACACTAAACTACTCTCTCGAAAAGGAGTTTATCCTTACGATTACATGACTTGCTTAGAGAGATTTAATGACAAAGAACTTCCTCCAAAGTCTGTTTTTTACTCCAAACTTAATCAAGAACATATTACAAAAGAGGACTATAATCACGCCGTGGAAGTCTGGAAAAAGTTTGACATGAAGTGTATGAGAGACTATCACGACTTATACCTAAAAACCGACGTACTACTACTTTGTGACGTGTTTTAATCGTTTATAGATATTTGTATGAAGAACTATAATTTAGATCCTAGCTTGTGTTATACTTCTCCCAGGCTTGCTTGGAACGCGGCTTTAAAACATTCTAATATTGAGCTTGAGTTACTACACGATGAGGAAATGGCTCTCATGATAGAAAGAAGAATACGAGGAGGCGTCTCTATGATTTCAAAAAGACATGCAATTGCTAATAATAAATACCTAAAGAACTATGACCCTAATAAACCAAGTATTTATATTCAATATCTTGATTTTAACAATCTCTATGGTTGGGCGATGATGAAAAAACTTCCTACTCACGACTTTAAGTGGATGCCACAAAAGAAACTAGACAACTGGTACAAATTTCCCTGTATTTAAAAAGTTGATCTGGACTATCCAGAGAAACTACGCGATCTTCATAATGACTTTCCCTTAGCCCCAGAAAAAATAATAACAAACCCAGATACAAAAGTTGAGAAACTCGTGCCCATACTTGGGTCTAAGAAAAACTGCGTTGTACATCATGGAATTCTTAAAAAATACCTTGACAAATCACAAAAATACACTGTGGAATAAGCTTTAAAGAGTCGGAGTGGCTTAGTTCCTACATAGATCTTAATACTAATCTAAGATCAAAGGCGAAGAACAAGTTTAAGAAAGACTTTTTCAAACTAATGAACAACAGTGTTTTTGGAAAGACAATGGAAAACGTGAGAAACAGAGTTGACATCATACTCGTTAACAACCCTGAGAAAGCTAAAAAGTTATTTAAGAAACCAAATTACAAGTCTGCAACAGTGTTTTCTGAGAATCTTATAGCTGTTCATATGTATAAGACGAGACTAGTTCAAGACAAGCCTATATACGTAGGAATGTCAATCTTAGACATTTCCAAGAGTCTGGTGTATGACTTTCATTATAATTATATTAAGCCAAAGTTTCAAGACAAAGCTGAACTGCTGTTTTCAGACACTGACTCGCTATGTTATCAAATCGAAGCTGAAGACGTTTACAAAGACATTTCTCCAGATCTCAAGAAATGGTTTGACACGAGCAAATTTACTGAGGATAATCCTCATATTACAAAGGGACTTAATAAAAAGACTCCTGGATTCATGAAAGATGAACTCGGAGGAAAACAAATGATAAAATTTGCAGGCCCAATTGTGTTATATAAAACGGCGAGGAAATTAAAAAAGCAAAAGGAATTAAGAAAAACATAATTAAAAAAGAATTAGAATTTAAGAATTATGAAAACTCTATACTCAACAAAAAAGAAGAGTTAAGAAAAATGAGAATTATAAGGTCTTATGCACACGAGCTTTTTACAGAGGAAATTGAAAAAATAGCTATAAGTTTTGAAGATGACAAAAGGTATATTCTCCCAGATGGGATAAATACACTAAGTCTTGTACACCACAAAATCCCTAAAGACTCTCAGTTATAATACGGTTAAGCATTATAGATGAAAGCCGTCTAGCAGTTTCTAAATCCTGGTCTATTAGGACACATGGAGTTTTCTGGTTCTTCCCAATCATCAGGATACTTTATATTACATTCAACATCAGGCTCTTCAATCTTGATTAACCAATACTTTATACTTTTTCCATTTTTTGCGTAATAGCTTATCAATCCTGAGTTAACATTTAGGTATTGACTTGCTTTAGTAATGCTTGGAAAACTCATAGACTTACCAGTGATCTTGCTCGTAATAGTAACTTCCCTCGGCTTTCTTATGACTCTGCGACACCTTTTTTCCAAACTTTTCATTGGAAGGAGGCACATCGATCCCAAGCGCTTCACACACTTGGACTGCGTTCATTCAAGTAGTATATTTAATACTTTGTTTCTTTGCTTGTTCTCTTAATTGTTTTAATCCCATTCATTTATTATAACAATACTTTTCTGTTCTCTAAACAATCTTACTGATTAACCATCCACCAGCAATACCCATCATACCAGAAGCAACATGCTGATACTCTGTCATTTCTTTTGAAGGTTTGTAGTAGTCATCTAAAACAGGTTCTCTTTCTCAAGCGAAGTTTAGGTCTTTAATCTGTTCTAGAGCTTTATTTGTTGTATTCAAGTCTGCGTTTGCGTCTGAAAGTTCTTGACGAAGCTTAGTTATTTTGTCCTTTCCAGCAGTTTCTTTCTCGAACCAAACTTGTTTCTCATAAGCTAGCTTTTCCAAGGCTAGATTGTGTCTCTTCATTTCTTCTTGATAGCCTGTGTGATTAAGCTTACTAAATAAAAATCCCGCTCCTGCAAAAGCAAAAGCATTAAAGATCCCTGCTGTTACAGTTGATACCATTTATTTAGTAGTGTCTCCACCAATCTTTTCAGGAATAAATTCTTGTCTTTGAGGTACTTTACCAAGACACTTCCAATCATAACAGCTCCAGCAAGTTTAAGTGTTCCATTGACACTCTGTGGCATTCCCAAAGGTTCTTTAAAAATCTTTTTACTCACCATAGATACCCCCACAGCTGCTAACGTCAACACAGCTGCGTTGTAAATTTTATTAGTAAGATTAACTTCAGAGGTACTCATTTATTATATACATACTTCTTTTTCTGTTAGTGGTTAGTCAAACGAGTCCAACGTGTTACTTGGCTCTAGATCCGGTTCTTTGACCATAATTTCAGACATTGTTACTTGTCGTTGTTGTTTTGGACGTTTGTAATAGAGTATTCCAAGGTTAATAATACCAACTATTCCAATCAAGGTATAGATCCCAGTGTTTGAACTTTCCTGACTCTCAGCTTCACGCTTTTTCTTAGCTTCCTTGGTTTGCTTAGACAAACCGGCTAATCTCTTTCCCTGCTCTACTTTCTTAGGATCTTTTACCTTTTCTTGCGTAGTAATAATAGGAGCGCTTTCAGTCTCGTCTTCGGTGCTCATTTATTTATATATACTTAAGCATTCCTGTTCAGCTGCGTCCCTAGCAACAACAGCTTTATTGTTTAAATTCCTTTTGGTCATAGCAACTAGCAAATTCTTTCACTCGCTGAAAAAACTCAAAAAATTTTTTCAACCTGAAAAATATTTTTCAAAATCGCTTATTGCTATGACCAAAAGGAATGCGTCAACAAACGGTTGCTATGTATCATATTACTAGTATTCAAACTTGTTTGTGAGTTAGTACTAGTTTATTTAATGCTTAAGTCTCAGTATCTACTTTTACAGTTAACCAAGACTCGTTGTGATAATTAGAGCTCATCATTTCTATGCAAAAAAAGATATAAAAGACATTTACGCCCGCTATTACTGGTGTTTGTATAATGTCACTAAGGAGAACCTCCTTGTTAATCAGAAAAGTTTGACTACTGTTTATTATTATTTCTTTATCTTTTAGGTCTATTCTACAAAGATTAAAAGTATCATTTGTCTTGTCTCTTTTAATTATCTTAATATAGTATTGCAAGACTAGTCCAGTAATAGTGCTATCATTATCAAAGGTGTGGCTTAGTATTGTAATTTTTGTTTTGTCATTGATTTCCCCTGGTAAGTAGATGCAAGAGTTAAAGAGAGGAAATCCGCTGTTAGTACTAGAAGGATAGATGTAACCTGATTTTATGCCTCTATAAGAAAAATTGAAGTCATAAGAGTTTCTTTTTGGTAAAGAGTCAAGCTTTTGTGTAGAATTTGCGATGTCGGTCTTATTGGTTTGAATATCAGACTTGACCGTAACAAGTTCAGACTTGTTTGTTCCTAGTTCAGACGTGACCGTAGCAAGCTCAGACTTGGCTGAACCTAGTTCAGACTTGTTTGCGTTTAGTTCAGACTTGACTGAGGCAAGTTCAGACTTGTTTGCGTCTAGTTTATCCTCAATAGTTTTAGTCTCAGGAACGAACCCGTAATTCAAAGCTATTTATTTTATATAACAAGGTGTTTCTGCAGGCAGTTACATAACAAGTCTTCCTATGAGCATACCAAATACCAATATGACACCTGCTGTGTCAAGGAACCTCATTGTGTTTTGTTTTGTAGGAACTTCTAAGGAGTTTTCAAGGAGTCCTGCGTTTTTGCTTGAAAGTTGTTTAAGACTACTTGTAAGAAGTTCTAAGGAACCCTTAGGTTTGCTTGAAACTTCTATGTTTTTGCTTGAAGGTTGTTTAGAACTGCTCTTAGGAACTTCTAAGGAGTTTTGAAGGAGTCCTGTGTTTTTGCTTGAAACTTGCTTAAAGTTGACGTTGCTGTTTTTACCAAATTTCATAGAGGAAGTAGCCGTAGTCAGAGTGTTATTGAATCCTTCTATAGGCTTGTCTAGGATGATCATGTCAGAAGGAATCAGTATGATTCCCGGACTAACTACCATGTTCAGCACGACGTACGTTCGTGTCTTGAATAGCTTGTCTCATGTTACAGATCATTACCGTTGGGTCGTCTTGGACTATAGTGTCTTGTACTAGTTGGTGAAACACGTCTTGCGTCTGAGAACCTTTTGCGCCTTTGTTGACGATACTCCATCTTGTTTTTGCTTGTGCGCCGAGGACACAGTACGCATAGCTTGCCATCGCGTGTTGAAGCAGTTTTTGGCCTGTCTCTGTAAGACCATCACTTGTTTGTTTTATAAACGATTTCCAATCATCTTTCTCACACTTGGGAACTACTTTGTCGACGTATTCGTATCCAATTCCTAAGATACCCATGCTCATGTTATGTTTTGGAAACACGTAGTGATAGTTTCTTATCTTTGATCTGTCATGCGTCTTTAGAAATAGGCTCATCACTTCCATAGTGTGTTTAAGTTTATACTTCCACACTTTCTTTAAAGGAACGTTCTTCTGTATAAGTTTTAATTCATCTGTGTTAACATATCTACTTAGTTTGTTTGGGTATCTCAAGAATCTCTTCATATGATATTAAAAGTAATACTTGACAATACTTAAAATCACTTTAGGTTGACCAGGTTTAGTCATGTGTTCTAAGCTCATTCCTGACTTGTAACTTATGACATAAGCAGCAGCTAGACGTGTAAAATAAGGATCTTCTAGGTAGTCAAACTTTACTTTTGTTATATCTTTGTCACTCTTAGAGTTGTTCCACTTGATGCCTAGTGGCTCAAGTTTGCACTTGAAACTATCATTTTCGTTTACGTAGATCTCAAACGTTTCGAAGTCGACGTTGTTCGTTATTGTTTTTAGTCCTGTCATAGTTCCAAAATGATTGCATAAAGCGGGAGTCCATAAGTGTTCTATTCGTTTGTCAGTTTCATTGTTTGTTATTCCAAGCAATCTCATTCATTCTGGACGATGTCTAAATTCATAAGTTCCAATTTCGTATCGATAACGTGGGCTTGACTTGTAGTAAACGTGATCAACAAGTTTAAGGTCCTGTGAGACACTAGCACCAAAACTAAACTTATCAAGATCTGCATTGGGATACTTTTTAAGGAACCTCTGCTTTGCTTTTTTGACGTTCCAAGACCTTATAAGTTTCATGGCCTTGTCAAAGTCTTTACCATAGTATTTCTTATACATATTGTCAAGTTGAGAAAACAATGCATCAGATGAGACTTACATTTATTATACAGCTGAAGAGTTTTCTATTGTATAATAAATGGATAAACTAACTGTGTTCATAGACAACAACTACAAAGAACTTTTGATTGACAAAAGAATAGAGACAACGCCATACAGCAGGTTGTTTCTAAAGTCTGCGAGTGTCTATTGGAACGATAAAAATGTAATAAAACGAGAAAACAACTTTATTAAAAAATGTACGACAACGCTTTTGCTTCCAGTAGGATACTTGACTTTCGATGACATTAAGAAAGAATTAAAAAAGTGTGATATTGAGTTAGAAAAACTTCCGCACACAAACAAGACCAAAGTATTTTGTAAAACTGAGGACTTAGACCTTATGAATTTTGGTTTGCTACTTGGGTTTTCTGTAGACAAGAAAATAACTAAAAATGTATGGACAACTAGTGAGATCGTGTGTGACATTAACCGGGGCCTAAGACATATTAACGTTCATTGTGACGCTGTGAACAAGTCTATGAATTTTAACACCTATGGCCAAAGAAGTTCTGCTTTTGTCACTCTTCCTGTTGTCACAACACAAAGTCTCAACGGAACTGTTTCGCATTACAAAGACATTGAATTTGAAGTCGTGTTGTACAACGGAATTTGGAACAAGTTTACTTTTGACGTCACATCAAACATGGGCGTAAGTGCTGACATTGGATCTGTGCTGCTAGAACTTTATATACGTTAATAATAAATGAGCAACCTTGCTAAAGAACAAGAATTAAGAAACTTGTATTACGATCCAAAGACTGGGTTCATGTCTGCAGAGCGACTGTATCAGCAGACACGAAATAAAGACCAGAGAGTTTCTAGAAGAGAAATACGTGAGTGGCCAAGACACCTACACAAGGTACAAACGAGTTGTAAAAAAGTATAAGACCTATCAAACGTATGTCAACAACTTAGCTGACCAAGTTCAAATGGACTTGGTCGACATGAGTAAACTAAGTAGTTCTAACGAAGGGCTTCGTTGGATCCTTGTTTGCGGAGAGATACTAAGCAGGTACGCTTTTGCCGTTTCTGTGTATCGCAAAGACACTAAAAATATGACAAAAGCTGTAGAAGAAGTACTTTCTGAGTTCAAGTCTAGGTTTGGAAAATACCCAGGCGTCGTGCAGTTTGATGAAGGAAAAGAGTTTTACAACGTAGGCGTAAAAGACGTGCTCACAAAACATAAAGTTGATTATTTCTCAACCTATTCTGAGAGAAAAGCTGCGTTGGTTGAAAGACTCAACAGAACGCTAAAGTCTATGATACGGAAATACTTTTACTCTAAAGAAACCTACAAATGGGTAGACATTCTAGACGGTCTTGTTTACAACTACAATCATACAAAGCATAACACGGTACTCATGAAATCTGCTGACGTCAACAAAAACAACGAAAACCAAGTTTGGTTGACTCTGTATGGACATTGGACTGGAGAATACCCACTGCCCAAGTTTAGAGTCGGAGATCAAGTCAGAGTGAGTAAATATAAGAGCATTTTTGAAAAAGGTTATGAAGCTAACTTTACGAAGGAAATTTTAAAAATCAGTCAAGTTTTCAGAGGAGATTCTAATACCTATGAAATTGAAGACAACAACGAGCCTATTCTTGGAAAATTCTACGAGCAAGAACTGAGTCCTGTGGATAAACGAGACAACATCTTCAAAGTTGAAAAGATACTCAAGACTCGGGGAGACAAGGTGTTAGTAAAATGGTTGGGTTATGATAAAAGACATAATTCTCGGATTAAAAAAGTGACATTGTAACAGAAAAATAAATGTGTATTTAAATAAATGGCTGAAGGTGGTGAAGACTTTGACATGCGTGAATTTGTTCCTGAGTTTGAACAAGAACAAGAACAAGAACAACTAGAAACAAGTTTTGGTTTTGACGATAATCAATCGCAAACTCTAGAAACTAGAATGAGGGGGATCTCTATTGATCCTAAATTCAAACAATATAGATCTAGGAATGAAAGTCAGATCGCAGGAGATGTTAAAAGAACAGCAACTACTGAAATAAGAAACATCATTAATAGAAGTTTTAATTTAAATATTAAAAAAACAGCAGGTCCTAAATCAAAACTGTTGTTTAATAAACTAGAAAGAAAAGGAGGAATACTTCATTTTGAAAACTTACCTATATTCTTTGAAAGCGTAGAAACAGGTACAGTTCAAACATCGAATGAGCTAAGGTATAGTTCTATTGTAGAATATTTCAACACATTACTTCAAGAAGCAAATATAGAGACATAAGTCAAAAAGTTGACTCAAGACCTTTATGGAGACCTTTCTTAAGAGATGGTAGTCTTGATAAGTCAGTAGAACTTCCAATGACACCTTTACCAAAACCTGCAGAGACTCCTGGAGGTATAAGTAAAGAACTAATAGACAAACTAAGGAGTGAGTCAGGATATTCTCCAAGACCAGCAGAGACTCCTAGAGGAAATTCAGAACTTTTACAAAGATTTGAAAAGCTCAAACTTGAGTTTAAGAAAGTAAAAGACAATGTTCCAACTTATGATGAAGTTGTTAATACTTTTCCAAACTTTGATTACTTATATGATAACTACATAACGCAAGAGACCTTTAAAAAATACATTGATAATTTGAGTGATAGAGTGACCCAATTAGACTATGACCTACACAAAGGTCTTGAAGAAAAGTATGAAAGTACCTTACAAGAGATTAAAAAGTTAACTGATGATCTCGCCTCTAGGAATATCAAGATTAATAATCTAACTCGTATAGTGAATGAAATGAGTCAAGCGGTAGTTCCTGTAGATCCTAGAGTTGGTGAATTACAATCTGAGTTTACTCAGTTTAAAGAACTCACCTTGAAAAATATACAAACGCTAACAGCAAGATCAAGTCTATAGAGCCTTCAGTAGACACATCAGGACTACTTAATAGAATTACTTCCGACTTAAATCAAACAAAAATCGAATTGACTGATTTAGAGGGTGGTTTTTTTACCGCTGAAGCTAAAACACTCAGTGAGTATAAAGAAGCGATGGATAGAATTGATAAACTACAAGCGCAAGTTGACAAGGACGTTAAATATTTAAACAGACTTATAGATAAAAAATTAGTGGTGAGTATAAATTCTCATACACTGCTTGATAAAAAGGTTGAAGACTATAAGAAAGAGAACGATGAAAAGATAAAAGAGTTGAATAAAAACCTTGTAGAATATAAAAAAAACAGGTGTAAAAATAAAACCTAAGGAGAAGAAAACTGAAGCTAGACTAAATTACCTAGAATATAAACTTGTGGTAGATGTAGAAGAAATAAACAAAAGAATAGATAAACTGGATAACTTAAAGCCTGAAACACCAGATGACTTGGAAAAAGTAAAAGAAGTACTGGAGGAGATCAAATTCTTAAAAGAAAAAGTAAGAGTAAACTCAGAAACTCTCGAAACAAGATCAAACTTAGATGACGACCTACTTAAAGATATACACACACTTTTAGACTTTAGAGAAGAAAAACTACTAGGTGAACTACAAGAACTAAAACAGAGCATGGGTGAAATGCAAACAAAGTTTTTTACTAGGTTTTCACAAGAACAAATAGATGAACAAGACATGACAGACAGAATAGCAGAACAAGTAATAAAGGCTTCAGTTGAAAAAAATTGACTATAGGATAGCCTCTACGTTTTCAGAGCTGGAGAACAAAGAAGGACTAGACCAACAAGATCTTCGTGAGATTCGTGGGTACTTGTTTATCAACGAGCAACAGCCTGATGTTATTGAGCAATTAGAGAATGAAGTAAAACATTGGGACAAGATGGCAGATGAACAAGAAAACGATCTAAAACAAAAAGTGTATGAGACTATGGCAGAAGTAGCTCAACTCAAAGCAGATTAAATTCATATGAAAAATGATCAAAGACCGGTAGGAGATGAAGCAAATGAGATTATAGATGAAGAAATTGAGAAGAACGACCTTGGTCGATTTAAGAGATTCAAGAGATGGTGTAAAGACAACTTGCTATCATTAAGCGGAATTGCTATCAGTATTGGTGGAATTATTACTTCTATCGTCATGTACACTAGACCTGTGATCCATAAAAGTTCAGCTGCTGTTAATAAGCTTGCTAGAGGCTTAAACAACATGATAAAAGAAGTAGGACCTATTGCTAAAGCCGTGTTAACCCCGCTTATTGTTATTCTTGGTTGGGGAGCAAAAGAAGTAGAATTCATAGAACATCACTTGTGGTTACTAGCGTTGTCTATAGCGTGGTTGGTGTATGACTTGTATAAAAACGAAAAATAAACAGAAAAAGTATAGTATATATAATAAATGGAACAGTTAGTACCTGGTTTTAGAAAACTTAAAATGAGTGACATCAAAGGAACTAGAACTAAACACATCATTACGTTTAATCCAAACAAGGCAAATCCTGGAGAAGAGATATACGTCGACATTCCAAAGTTGAAGCCTGATACATGTTGGGTCCCTGGTAGTCTAAACTTGAATTTTGACTTTAAAAACAAAAATAGCAAGTCTTGGTTTCTTAATAATCTTGGAAAACTTAATTCTTGTTGAAAGACTGACTGTAAGTGTTGGAGGAGAAAACGTTTACGATAACAATGGACAAAGTGAACTTGAAGTGTATAAAGACTTGTGGGTACCTAAACACATTAGAGATGAACTCGTAGACTATGGAATTGCTAATAAAATACAGGAAAGATAATCTCTGGTTCTGACGACGGAGTAAAAACTGGGGATAGTCAAAAGGTCTCAGACGCGTTAATGGAAACAGTTCATGGAACTAAACAAAAAATTAAACTTGACAAGATCGTAGGAGATCATGGGCTACTAGCGCCTTATGGGATGATACATAATTTTCAATTTAAAATCACTTTGCCTAAAGCAAAAAGTATAATGATCGCGCAGACTGGAGAAAGTGTTGAAGGATACAGTTTGGAAAACATAGAACTAGAATATGAAACGATTGAAAATGAAGCCTTAGCTAATCAAGCTTTATCAGGATACGAAGTCGGTAGAAGTCTGAGTTTTGAACATGCAACTTTAATGAAAACTTTAGAGTGGGACAAAAGTAGTACTCTTGTAAATGAAACTATTAATCTTCCAAGAAAAGCACAGCTGCGATTGTGATGTTGTTTAGAAATAAAAAAGTTACTGACAGCGAGGAATACGTGTATCCTAACATAAAATCGGTTAAAGTCACAATTGAAGGAGTGCCTAACCAAGTTTATACTCAAGGAATTCAAAAAGAAGACTTGTATCCAGAAGCAGTAAGATTCTTTGAAAACCAGGATCTTAAAAACATGACAATTAGAAAATTCTTTAAAGACAAATTCGCTTTAGTGGTTGACTTGAGAACAATACGTGATAAGAACTTTGTTGGTTCTGGAAAGAAACTAGTCAACACACAAAACGGGGTTTTGCTTGAGAGTTTTAAGAAGGCTACGACAGCAAATGTGCTTTGTAAGATATTTGTCATCAGTGATGGATTGGTTAATTTCAAAAACAAGATCATAAACGATGTTCACTATTAAATAAATGAGAAGCTTTAATCATATATCAAATAAACTTGATTATGTAACTGTGGAAAAGTTGCTTAAGATCTATGATAACTACTTTGAAAAGTATCAAATAGACTACAAGAAGTATAAGAAACTTAAGCGAGTAAAAATACTATTACAAACAAGTGGACTTGTCTTAACAGCTGTTGGAGCTGGAACTAGTGTTATTAATCCACTGACGTTGGTCATTACTGGATTTGGAACGCTAATTACAGCTTTTCTAAGTCAAAGTAAATTAGAAAATAGAGTAGAACAACTTAGGTTCTCAAGTGGTAGTTATAGAAAAGTTTGTAATCAGAATATTACGATTTTGAGAACTGGTGAGTTTTCAGAATCGGATGAGATTAAATTACTAAGTGACTTGAAAGTCATAGATGACATTATTACAAACATTCGAAGCTAGTCGTCTCTTTGGTCAGTATACTGAGTAATTATAAGGATGTCTCAAAGACACGTCTAGCTTAGCATATTTTATTTTTTTTAATTTATCCAGAATGTCACTTTTTTCTTCTTTTGAGATGCCGCCTAGGTAGTCATCAAAAATTGTATTCATGTCTCTTTTGTTTGGGTTGTAAAATGACACAAGTCTAGAAATGTTCTCACGATAAGGTTTAGCAATGGAAGTAAGTTGTTGAGTAATCACAATAGTGCTGAGCCCAAAGTGTCTTGCTGAAAATGCGAGGTTTACAAGTTCAGATGTTCTATCTTTTACAAACCTTCCAGAGGCACAGTCGTCTAAAATAATAGGTGAATTTGTTCCTTTTAAAAAGCCTACAACTGCTTTTAAAGACTCTACATTGTCGTGGTCACAATTTATAGGTATAAAGTTTTCATCGTTTTTGTATTTCCAATTATCGTAAATGTTGTTCCATTCATAAGTAGGACAAATGAGGACAATATAATCAAAATGTGTCATGTACTCTACTTCAATAAGATTAAGTGAAAAATAAGTTTTTCCACAACAAGTAAAGCCGACTATAATCATATTAAATGGGTCTTTATTACTAGCAGTAATTTTTGCGGTATTTTCTTTTTTTGAAAATCTCTTAATAAAGTCTAATTGTCTTGATACTCCTTTTGTGGTTCTTGACATTCCTCTTTATTTATAGTGCTAATGTTTTTCTGTTCGGTCTTCCTATCGTCAGTTTTTTTACTAACAACATGTTTCCTCCAGATAAAACGCCAACTAGTGGAATATATGGAGTAACATACTCAAGAATAAGTTTTATATCATGTCTAAATGGTTTATTTTCCGCAAGTTCTTTACCTAGCTTTGTGGAATTGTCGACGAGTTCAAGGGGCTTCGGTGGCGCAATCGCTAGGAGTAGCGCCTTTCACCACTGAGGTTGCGGGTTCGATTCTCAGCTCGGACTTAACTTTCTCAAGTGAAAAGAGTTTGTCAACTACTCTGCCGAAAGTCGTAGGTTTTCTCCGGGCAACTCCGGTTTCCTCCTACAGGGAAAGTTGACAGGGCGGGTTAGGATAAACAGATTAAGAAAGTAAAAAATGGATTGTTGTAAAAATAGGCAGTCTAAGGTAATACATAGTCATATACATAATTAGATATGCATTGTAAATAGTTACGCAATTCAGCTTCAGCTGCAAAGTAACTATATGTAACCCATCTATCTATCTATCTATCTATCTAAGATGATGAATAAGCTCTGAAAACTTTCCAATAACGACATCCGCTAACATTTCGTTGGTGTTGTCTAGTTGTACGCGTTGATAATCGCTGTATATTTTTTCAAGCGACGGAGAAGACGCTTTCTTAATATAGGCTTGAGTATATTTAATTTCTTTTGCGTCTGATAGTCTTAAGAGTTCCTCTCTTATAGTCGGTTCCATTTATTATATGTATAAAACTTTTCTAAATTATTTAGGCAAAGAATGAATCGTCCAATACGTGGCGATAAGAGTTCAATTTCTTCCTCGACCATGTAAAAATATTAATCAAATCCTGCCACTCCTCGTCGAGGGTATTCTCACGTTCAAATATACAATCAGACTCATCAAAAGGCCTATCACAAAGTTTAGTTTGAGAAATTTCTTCCGTCATGTCATCGTAAAATAGTCTTGCTTGATTTTAAGACCCAGAGTTTAAGTTAAATGCGATCAACTCAATAATATTATTCTTAACTTTCTCTTTCTCAGTCTCCGGATCTTTTAACATTTTTTTCTTACGTTTTAGTTCCCTCTTATACTCAGCGTCTCGTTTTGTCTCATCCGAGTTTCTTTTTGTAATATATCTCATAATTGAGGTGTCGATGGAGTGTCCGTTGGCTCGCAGTCTGCCAACAATTTTATTTTTCTCTCTTCGAAGATTTTGATATTTTACATCTGCGTTTTTCTTCCACTCATTACTTATAACACTTCCTTTATTCACAAAACGGTCCGCAAATTCATCTGATGGAAATTTTAAGACTTGAAACATGCTGATTGGCGCAAAAAAATCGTAATGATTTAATAACTGGTAAAGTATATAATTTTGTTTATGTAACTTGTAATATTTTTGTTTTATAAATATGTATCTTAAAATTTCTTCTTTCTTAATAATATAATCTAGAAAATTAAATAATTCTTCTTCGTCATCATTTATAAGATAACCGTTAATAAAGTGTCTCTTCCTAAGAATAAGTCTGCTTTGAATGAAGTTTAACATACTACAAGTTTTCTCTATATTTGGGTCTTGAAATATCTCGAGCGGAATCTTATTCCAAAAATCGTTCTCTTCAATGTATTTATCAAAATTTGTAATGCTGCTTATATTGATTGGTTTTTTCATAGAAGACTCATCTATAAGTCTAAAAAAGATCCTCCTAAATCTTTTTTGCGCCTTTTTCTCATTTACTTCTTGAAAATCTGCCATTAGACCAGGACGATCATAACTAGATGCAAAATTTAATATTTTCCTCTAGCAAAAACAGTTTCTACACCCTTCCTCATATTTAAATCTACTTTTATATTTATGAAAATCTAAACAAAGACAGTTATTACACCAATCAATCGCATAATCCTTATCGAACCACTCTTCTGGTATAAAGGCCCGTTTACATGGGCGATTTTTGCTGCGATTTTAGGTGCGATCTTCTCCTTTTGGAGGATGTGAAGGAGTAGATTACTGAATAATGTTATTATGAGATTTCGTAACCAGGAACATTTATAACTCATTTACTCCTTCACATCCTCCAAAAGGAGAAAATCGCACTTGAAGTCGCAGCAAAAATCGCCCGTGTAAACGGGCCTTAAGTCTTCCAGTTTTCTTAAATCTTAAAGGACGAGTATCTATTATACCCGCTTTATTAGGTTTAAGATGTTTTACAGCTGATTTAATATTAATATACTCAGCTGACATCTCGTTTTTTGTACAAGGTTTAAAAATAATCTCATCTTCCTCACAGGTTGGTTTATAAATTGTTTTTTTGTTAACCCTATAAAAGGGTTTGTACTTTTTTATTCCTTGGTTTTTGTCTTGGGATCCCATGATCCCCACTTAATTGTGGTCTTAAGTGAGGATCGAGGATCCTCTTATTTAGATAGAAAAATAAAATAAATGCTTTTCTATTTCGTCCTCTCTTTGGTGGAAATTTAAAATAAATGCTTTTTATTCTAGGTCGTCTCATTATTACAGTTATACCTTTTTTTTTGTTCTTGATTTTTAGGGATCTCATTTATTTGATGTGAGAAATAAAAAGTTAAAAAGCGATTTTTTGTTTGTCCTCGTTTTGAGCTGAAAACACAGTTTTGGAAAAAAAAGTTGTCGTCCTCGTTTTGAGCTGAAAAGACAGTTTTGGAAAAAAAGGAGGAAATAAAAGTTGCATTTTTGAGAAAAAAATTTGATGACCCCCCCCATTTTTGGATTTTAATGAGCTTGATTTGTATAAGCTACTATTACGTGGGGGTCATTTTTGGGGGGTGGTCGAGGCCTGATTTTTGAAACACCTCCAATAAGCGCCCCCCTTGGAGGGAGGCGTTTAGTATATATTTCTATTAAGCGGATTCGAGTTAAGCGCCTATGAGGAAGAACTCTCACTATTCATACTACTTAGTGGTTAGGGAACTGGAGTTTGTCAATAATTATAAACTGTGTTTTCGTTACTTCTTCAAGAATACGGCTTTCATTGCAACAGAATCCTACATTAGTTTTAACCAGGGCAAGCTAGAGAACGTCCTCATTCACTGGAAATGTGACGTTGAAGAGGCCTGCCCCCAAATTATGATGCATCAATATTAGAACTATCCATTTACCTTTGAAGAACAATGTACTCGGTAACATGCAAAACGTTTCTCATCGGATATTGCAGTATGTCCTTGCGTATCTCTCAGAGAATAGAGTGACAGATATTCCGTGAGGTGTTCGTATGGTTGAAGAGACAAACACGCTTCGTCATAACTGAGTACCTTAGTAACTGAGTAACATGAGTAACTGACTAACATGAGTACGCTCAGCATATCCTTGATCATTGTTGCGTTGTAAAATGTGGTCTGCTGACGAATACCTGATTTTCTCAGTGGGAAGGCACTGGTCCAAATCATGGCGGGCAATTAGCAAGAAGAAACTTTTTGTTCACAGTCGATTTCAGCTAACATTTCATTGAAATATTTGGAGCGTGGTTGGGAAGTTGCAAGTTTTTTATGAATTTCAAATGTTCATAATGAATTTCAAATCAGGCTTGTAAACGAAGCTTCTGATTGGTTGCTTACAAAAAGTAGCCAATCAAATGCTTCGAGCTCAGAATAGAAGTCAAATTCTGCAATGGCTTGTGAAATGGCTGACACCGAGTTTGAGTCCAAATCAATTGGTCAACTTATGAAAGTCGAATATGGAAATATACAGAAGTTGCAATAAAAACCAACAATCATACCCGACTACTGGTCTGTTACTGGTCTGTTAAGCTTACTTAGTTTAGAGGCTAAAACGTCTGTCTCGTATACTGGGAATGGGAGGTTCAAATCTCGCCAGAGCATATAATTTTAACTAATTTAAGTAATTAACTGCAAGTTCTTATTAACTAACGAAGGCAATAATTTTGTTCATGCACATGTATTAACTAAAGAATGACTCGACTAAAGTGAAAATATTGTTTAAAATTTCGTTTAAAAATCAATTTGAAGTAGACTCTAAAATTGTTTCTGAATCCTATGTTTCTTTTAAACAAGTTCTTCACTAGAATAGTGTCGTAGCGTTAAGTAGCGTATTTCTTCGTTCTGAAGTCATTAGCTATGCTCTAGTGCTGTCGAAACAAAGAGGCACGCTCGGTTACGCCACTATGCACTTGAAGTAAGAATGCTTTAATTAAGAGCATTTGGAACCACTGTCTCCGTACATGGAAGCGTTAAAGTCATCAATTTTGGGAAGGATAGCCGAGTTTGCGAACTGATTGTGCCACAACCACTGACTGAAATATCATTAACTGCATCAAATTATTAGAAGAAGCAAATTTTGACACTCTTTATTAATTAGACATCGTTTCTTTCTGAAAACGCCAATTTTCACTGCACTGAGATGCCCTATGGGATTTGCGGACACGCTAATTAGCTTGGCAACACAGACGAAATCAGCTAATTAACGCGCAGAAAACAAAACTTGATCATCTTTAAGCGAGATTGAAGGAAAGTCATTTACTGAAGAATATATGCAATGCTTCTTATGCAATAAGTGAATAAAGCTTTGAGGTTTTCGCAGAGAATTGAAGCAATAATATTTTCTAAAACGTTCAAGTTGCTGGTATCGTTTGTGTACGGTAAGTAGGTAATACTTGAAGGTGGAATAATCGTTGTGAGAACCTGTCTGAGTTGCAAAAAACAGCGCTATAACAGCCGTTCTAGGCATCGGTTACCTTTCTTCAAGATTCTTTAACGTTACGCTGCACTAGGTGGAAAGGAGTTTCGGTGATAAATGTCTCCCGTTTGCAGAAATTTTAAACGAGAGGGACGTTGAATGTGCGGCGCGTGGAAAATCATAATTCTGCATGGTGATCATACGGATGTGCCAAGTGACTGGAAGACAACAGGCGATTTGCTCAATTACACGAAGCGCTTCATTTCTCGAAAAGTCGTTTTAAAAAACAAAAATTGGTTGAAAACTCTTGTGCATCTTTTTCAAAATTCGATTTAAGGCAGATCAGTAACATCAGTGGTAGATTTCGACCGGAAATCTATTGGAGTACTTGGTACGAGACTAGCAGCCATCTTCGTACTTCAAATTCGTCGTTTCTGGCGCCTCCACCAGAAGCGAAATACAGGTTTATCCATATCGATTGTTCTAACCCTTCAATATTCTGTCTGCCGTGTTGAATTGAAACCATTGAACTAAAAATACATGGAACACTACCTGTAGCCAAAAATTGAAGCCAAAAGTCCACAAAAAAATGCAGTTTTTTTCTAATTTTATGAACGAACTGCCCAAAAAATTGCTTCTTTTTCAACAAAAACGTACAATTAGGTGTGAAGTCTTGCGTTTCCGCGAGAGAATCGCAAAACAGTAAGCACGCGTGTCTGGGTGCCAAATTTGCTTCAATTGATTTTTGGACGGTATTATTTGAGGTGCGTTACATATATGTTTAGTTCAATGATTGAAACGACTCTGTTAGCAACCAAACTGATTGCACAACAGCCATTAGCAACTCGTGGGCTGCATCAAATGTAGCAATTCTTCCCTTTTTCTTTTGACAATGCTTCTACTTTCAGAAAGCTATTGGCATTCTTAGATCGGCAGACGCTGAAAAGTATACGCATGAGTGCAAATTAAGTTGAATCACTAGCACTATTGGCAAATAATCAGTTCAACGAGAACATGCTCTTGAAAAGTCTTTCAGCATGTGGGTTTAAATTTCACTGCTGAAACACTGTTTTGAAGCAAAGAATGCGCCGAGCCATTTTGGCGTATTAGCGCTGCAACTACAACGGGGAATTAGATAAAATGGTAAACCAGCTAGCCTGTAAGCAAGAGTTACCCGGATCAGTACTTCACATTTCCAATTTTTTGAAATGCCAGACGACTAAGTAGCTCAATGCATTTTTCATTCGTCAATGTGACAGCGATGAGATTCGAACCCATGCCTCGGTCTGTGCTTAAGACCGCTCGGCCGTGCCACCGCTTCTTTGATCTTGTTGTCTTTGATTGTTAAGATTTAGGCTCCGGCGAGTCATGAATGGACTTACAAATTTTTGTTTACAAAACTGGCTAATAAACCGCTAGTACACAGAGACTGCACCCACTGTAGGAGAATGCTGTAAGGTCCAAAATGTATCGTAGTAGTGCAACATCCGAACACTGGAATAATGAGGGTAGCACCAAGTGCGGTGACTGTGAGCTGTCGAGTAATATTAGCAGCTGCAATTGGCAATTACTGTAAAGTTTGGATTTCGTTTTTCGTCTACGCCTCTGTTGAAAATCAGCTCCTGCTGTAGGGGTTTGCGCAGTCAAAAATAAGTAATTACACACGTTAAGGAGAGCATGCGAAGTGCTGGCCGATTGCTTACTCTCTTTACAAGCCTCGAACCCAAGCGCTTTTTAATTAAAGGGATTGAAGAAAATGAAAAGAGTGCTAACAGTTGATCTATAGAGATTAGTACGTATTGAAGATGAACGAGCGTGCGGGGGGAGGGGGGTTGTGCTTGGGGAGGACGCGTAACTACAGAATCAATGAGCTGTAGGAAATACTTATAGAACATAGAACGAGCTCGAAAAACCTGAACTGAAGCCAGAAGCATGATGGATGCTGATGCAAACAGCCATGACCAAGCCCGGAATTCGATGGTGTTTTCCACTGACCAACTTCGATGCTAGGATAAAATATATCTTTTTCCTCCTGGATTTGCAACAAAAATATATTTGTTTGGTTCAAAGCAAGCTTAAACTAAAAATTTCCGTAGAAAATGCCAAAGTTTTTTTCTGGTTTTTGATGCCGTTTTTCTCTGTTATAACGATAAAGTCCATATCTTCACGGAAAAGTACTGCCAATTCAATACACGCGATAACTGTAAATTTTGTTTCCCTGTTCTCGTGCTTATGGTAAGTCTAACATCATGCAGTGAAGAATATACACTTTTTACTTTTTAGTAAGAACACGTTAACGTGTCAGTCTGGAAGCAACCTCTGAAGTTGTGGTTAATCAATTTTTTTATTTAAATTCTCTAGTTATTAAACATAAAATAAAGCTGGGGAAAATCTGCAAGCCACGAAAACTCATTTTGTAAATATTATGGTTTAATTATTAAATGAAAATTTGGCTAATGCATTTCCACATTTAAGACAATTGGAATCGCAAAAGTCAAAATAAGAATGCAATACAATGTTTTTCGGTCTCACCCCAAGGAGGTTTTCATAGTCAGATGCAACAATATTAAAAACTATATTTCCATGTATGGAACACAGTAAAAAAAAAGGGGCCATTTTGGCGCCAGGGGGCCGTTTTGGCTTTTCAAAGTGCGAGCCATTTTGGCCCTACAATGGGGCCAAAACAGAAAACAGGGGCCA
>JAODVM010358478.1:0-11087 GCA_025400095.1 Phenganax marumi
TCTGTCTCTGTCTGTCTCTGTCTGTCTCTGTCTGTCTCTGTCTGTCTCTGTCTGTCTCTGTCTGTCTCTGTCTGTCTGTCTGTCTCTGTCTGTCTCTGTCTGTCTCTGTCTGTCTCTGTCTGTCTGTCTGTCTCTCTGTCTGTCTGTCTGTCTGTCTGTCTCTCTGTCTGTCTGTCTATCTTGTCTGTCTATCTGTCTGTCTGTCTGTGTCTGTCTGTCGGTCAGTCGGTCGGTCCATGTTAATGTGTTTGTGACCTTTTTATTTAGCTCGTTTTGAAACCAATGATTCTGGCCTTCATTTACTGAAAAGGTTGTTTAAACATGTTAATGGTACTTCACAATTTCAGAAATTGCAAATGACCGCTTTATATTCTTTTTGTGAGTCCTTGAAAAAAGTTTGACTGGAGGAGTTACGACACTGCTGGGCTGCCCGAAATTGTTTGAGCGCTCACACTCTCCATTCATCGATTGGATTGGCAAGTTGATGAGATTGAATCGAAGACCTCTGGGCAGATGACCTTTTCAATTGGCCACCACGTACAAGTCTTTGAGCTGGTTCTTAACTATGCAGCATCAATCTACAACTGTCGTCCCAAGAAGAGCTCTTGCTGGATTTTACCCATGTGGCAACCAGCATTGATCAAACGATCAAGCCACTAAGAACTTCTTCACAAGACTTCAGATGATCAGAGCTTACATCTCTGTGGACAGCACCTTGGGAATCAAACCGACCTTCGTGGTGGCCAATGCTGGCTGAAGCCAGCTTGATTCGTCCAGAAACCCACACCCTGTTTAGCGACTGGCAGCCTTGCGAGAATTGCTGCTTCGGATTTCCAATCAGGGTGGACATTTGGATGGATGACTGGGCGGCCAATCTCATGAATGCCGCAGAGGCTGCCACCAAACAGATCCAAACAGCATGAGCAACCCTTGGCAGCCTGTAGAACCTGTGGTGGATTTCCATCCATGGCCAAGCATCCAAACTCATGGTCAATTGCCAAAGAAGATCTGCCGTGGCAGAAAGCATCGTCGCATGATCATTCTTTCCAATGCCCTGTGTTGTCAAGGGCAAGTTGACTCATTGGATTGGCAGGTATGAGTCATTAATTGGTCATTGACGGGCAAGCTGACAACCACAACTGTGGTC
The DNA here is from genome assembly GCA_025400095.1 of Phenganax marumi. NCBI lineage: Eukaryota > Metazoa > Cnidaria > Anthozoa > Malacalcyonacea > Clavulariidae > Phenganax > Phenganax marumi. The sequence continues at coordinate 1,148 of JAODVM010358478.1, forward strand.
AATCAGCCAGCCCCAATTAATTTGCTCATTTAATTTCTGCTCCAAGCAGCACTGAGTTGGACCCAGACAAGATCTGATGATCTTCGCGTTGGGAGGCAAAAGTCACAGGTCGGACACAAGTGAGTGAGTCAGTTGAGTAACGTTAATCTAAGTAGTAGTACAGTACCGTAACAGTTATATAGTTAGATTAGAGTGCTTACTCGAGCTTCATCCACATTTGCACCAGGCTCCTTCTTCAGCCGCGCTGGACTGCCACTTCACTTCCTTGAATCCTCTGTCCGTGTGGGCTCTCAGTCTCAGGATGGAGTTTGTTTGGGACAGCAGTTGTAGACTCAATACACCCATGTTCCCGTAAGTAAAATACTTTGGCCCCCACTCAACTAACAGAGGGTGATGATTGCAGCTTATTTGGCTCCAAATTCATCGTTCCTACTGGGTACCTGGGGGTTAGGTACCTGCAAGGAACGATCGTGCTGCGCCAACATGTTAAGGATAAGTGCACGAAAGATAGAGGAACCCCCAGAAGCAAATCCCACCACAACACAAAAATATCCACCATTATAATTAGTTATTAAGACATGTCAGAAAACCACATTCATTCATTGGACAGACACGTTCATTGGACATTGGACAGACTTCTTCTTTCATTGGACTTTGCGGTCGGCAGCTATGGGCGGGCGTAAGACTCTTGGGCCCAAGAAGCACACTGCCAAGCAGATTGCGAGGGAGAAGGCCAAGGAGTTGAAAAGGCAGGAGAAGAACGAGCAGACGTTCGCAAAGGCCGTACACAGCTCAAAGTTGGGACTTTTGGAGGCGGACAACAAGTTCATTATGGACACTTTGTCGGAGAATCCCAAGTGGATTCAGCCTTTGGCTGGGCTCATTCGGGCCGGATCATTGAATGGACTGTTGAAGGACATTACTCTGGACATGGAGGTCGGACCTGTCGGAGCCCGATGGAAGGGGAGGTGTCGGAAGTGGTCAGAACTGCCAGTTGATCAGATGATCAACATGATCAATGCAACTGGTGTGTCAATGTCGGAAAAGGCCAGGGCCAACGAGGACTTCGTCAAGAAGTGCTTCACAACTCAGTTCTGGGTCGGAGAGAAAACGCCTCTTCCTCAAAGGTCGGACATCCGGCTGGTGGCAACGCTTGAGAAGATCGCCAAGACACGTGTTACCCTGCTGAAGGTGAACTTCTTGTCGTCGCTCAATGCGTCGGACGCTTTGGACCCACTGAATCCGGAACAGATTGCTTTGTGGGACATTACTGCAAATACATTAATTTGTCGGGCTTTTGCTACCAAGCAGGAAGACTATCTTGAGCAAGAGCTGCTGAAGCTTCCAGCAGGCCGGACTTGGAAGCTTTCAGATGCTCATTCGCCGGAGTGCGAGGTCTATGACTCGGACGACGGGCCCTTCAGGTTCTCCTGCCTGGAGTTCTTCAAGTCGGAGACGAAGCTTGCAGATCACTTGGACACAGGAGCAAAGTGGGAATTGGACGGACTAATTCAGGACAATGTGTCTGAAGCAACTGATCAGACCAGGGCGACCGAACTCACAGCCACATCCGCCCAAGCAGCTGATGCCGATGAAGATGAAATATCGGGTAAGGCTGCAGAACAAATGAAGAGGGTCAAAAAATGTTAAAAACATGACCTGGTAGAAATCGGTCGGACAGTCGGATAGATTGCCGGAATTCGACGGACATTGGCAACTTGTAATGTTGCAATGTTTGACTGGGGTCATTCACACCGAAGCTAGGTCGGTGTGGGGGGATCATTTGAATGGGCAGCAAAAGAAGTGCTTTGTGCAATTTCAAGTCTGGCACATGACATGGTAGCTTTCTTGACATTCAGGTCCTGGAGTTCACATAATTATTGCATGACATTTGGACCTAGTCATTTTATCAGTCATGAGTCATAAGTAGTTGATCACATTGCTTGCCAGCCTGTCATTTGTTCTACAGTAGAACCGTAGAACCTCCATTAATTAAAAACAAGTCACGGGCAAATGCTCACTGTGATCTTTCTTTTGCGCTGAGTCCTGCCACCTCTGTGCCACTTCAAGCTCAAGACAAACCTAACCTCCCACCCTCCAAATTCTGTTTGATTGAAAGTTTTACCCCTAGGCCATCGGTTGACCATCAGCTGACTGTCACACATCGCCACAACCTTGGGCCGGCCCAGACAGATTTAGACAGTCAGTGACAGAGGTAAACACGAATCTTGTTTGCAATGTGCTCGAAGCATCAGGGCAATTCCTGTTTGTCTTGTTTGGCCATCAGCGGCCCTCCATTGGTCGGACCTCCATCGCCGGAGCCATGTCTGGAGTTCGAGTTTCCTTCAACATTTCAGAGGAGCCTGTGGAGTCACAGGCCGGACAATCCACGGTGGAGTTCACAGGCCCCTGCATTCAAAGGTACATGGAGGCCTGTGGCCGACCGATAACGGAGGACCAGGCCTTGCGCCTGATGGTGCAGCCGGAGGTGTCACTTGGCTGCTTCATCACTGTTCTGAACGGTTGAACTCACAAAATGATCATTTACTGTGTAGACGTTTTTATGACATTTATTTTTTTGATGGTCACCAACTAATCAAATAGCCCAGGGTATTTGGCCTTTTGAGGAGATTGTCGTCGGACCGTCCTACCTCGGAGATCCATCGGGAGCACACTGACTGCATTGTTTTACAAATGTCAATTTTTCATCAGATAGATAGTAATTATCTATACCTGTTGATTGTTACATGCAGTCACCAAACGGAATATGTCCAAGGTACTACCAGCCGGGCTGCTTCGTTGTTCGGATGGACCACGCTAAGGGTCATCCTTTGCTGCAGCAGCTTGCCTTAGCGAAGTGAAATTTGCAAGAACCTGTTGTTCCTTTTTCTTTTTAATTTTAATGATTGTAGTTTGACTGACCAAAGACAGTCCCAGGATCGCAGCGGAACGACTGTTTGTCAGAACTCAATTGTTATTGCAACGATGGTGTCGGGAATGCCTAGAGGGTTGGACACGCACGACAGGACGGCAAAGGTCGGACATTAGTCATCAGGAGTTTCTGGCGTACTGCAACAATCAAGGGCGGACCAAACCTCCAATTTTAGTTGGAGTTCCATATAATGGCGAGATGTATGCTGCTCAGTGGAGCTTCACGGACTGCAACAGCTTTGTATTGGCACCACATCGCGTAGGAGCAAATCGATTGGACACGAAGCTGACCCCTGAGGGTCTCTTGGTTGCACATTAGCTATTAGTTTAAAATAGTTACACAGACTGTTGCTTGAATCCATCAAAGTCAGTTTTCACTTACGTACTTGAACTTGACTTGTCCAAAAGTAGCGTGAATTAACTGTAAGAATGAATCGAAATGATTGTCACAGGTTCAGGTTGGAAGTGGCAAAATGAAGTAATATTAATTATTAGAGTAGTTCCAATGACCTTGAATCAAATGACTTCGTTTCTTGCACGCGTATGTTTTACCCTGCTTGAATCAGGATTTGTTAGTTCATGCCCCTTTCACCAGCCCAGGCCAAGCGGCTAACTGTATTAGTGTCAGAGCTTTTGGACTTCACCTACTTCCGGAACCACTATCCGTCGGAGAGCCACCCAGGACGGAGCAGGCAGGAGATGAGTAGTTTTGTTTTTTTTTCACAGGTCGGAGACCTTGGCCCCCCAGTGCATGCAAGGTCGGAGAGAAAAGGCTCTTAACCGGGACCGAAGATGAACTACACAAACAGTGTAACAGAATTAGGTTTTACTCTGTTGAGCCTTGGACCAGTCACCTACATGGCAAAGTTGCAGATGACATATCACACAAATTTTGATATGCTTGTTCCACTTGCTACACAATGTCACTAACTTTATCCCAATTGACTTTTATTCACACCACATCACAATGCAATATTAGACAACTTGACCTTGTGAAGTCAACTGTAATTGGAAGTCAACCTGCATACAGGGGAAGCCCACTCATCAGTGAATTCAGATTTGTGTAACGTTGAGTTGTTGATCACCAACCTTTGGACGGCCTTAGGCTTTGGCTTCAGACTGCATGCTGGACACTTGCCAAGGCCAAGTTCCTGGGATGGTGGCTTTGGGGTGGGAATTTGATTGTCAAACAAGTGTTAATAATAAAGATTCCAGTTCCGGATTGGCTTTCAAAATGATTACAGTAGCCATTTGCTTTCCAGATGCACTTATTCATGTTCCTGATCTGCAAAGTCTTTTGCTCGGATCAATGGAGCCCAATCACACACACACATGGCTGATTATGCAGTTAATTAAATCTTCCCAGCAGGTTTCATGGCCCAACCATTGGTTTATAATGTCTATCAATCTTTCAATATATATATATATCTATTCATGTCAAAACCCTTGCATATAGGATCAGGTCGGACCACAATACAGATTCATCATCCAGTCATGATGCTGGTGGACTTCGGACATCCTTTGCTGCAGAGATTCCAGTCGGACAGTATGGACGTTTTCGTTGTGAGTTGTACGAGTTTGCAAGAGGACGAGGCAAATTTGCATTGGCTCGGAGGTACTGGCACCTGCGCTGGTTGATTGATTATTTGAGAGGGACACCGACCAGGAACTTTCTGGGATCTTCCACAGATGCTTTCTTGAACAGGATTCAGGACAGGGTGCAGTGGTTAATCCCAGAAGAAAATAGGGAAGACGAGTCAAGGTCGGAGGCAAGACTCCATTTGTTGGAAAGCTCATGGGCCAAGATGAAGTCCAAATCTGGGCAAGGGCACGTGGACGAGCCTCCTCAAAAACGTCGAAAAGGGTCGGACAATCTGGCAGAGTTGGACTCTGAAGAGGAGGACCATGACACGTCGGAGACACACCAGGACAAGTTGGAATATAGAGGACCACAGCCTTGCCAAGAGTTTGCCACGTCCACCTTTGGCCTTCTTGTGATTTTGGTGCAGTGGTCTCGACAGATTAAAGCTACACAGAAGTGGACCCTGACGCATGCCCAGGTGTCGGACAGGTGCTCTGAACTAGTTCGCGGGTTGTTAAAGTCCTTTCGGGCTGGAGAAACCTCTCACAAAACTCCAGAAGGCCTAGTCCTGATCTTCAAGGACGGACTCCGACTCCTGGACTGTCATGCTTTAGCTAAGTCGGACAAGGAGATGGCCAAGACCTTTCGCGCGTCGGAGGAACAGTGGGTCGATGTTTTGGATGTGTTGGTACAGTTGTCGTGGGACGAGATGTCGAGAGACTATGGACTTAAAAGGAAAGCCAGGTCGGCCCTTTGTGTATCAAGATTGATGGAGTTTTTTGCCGGCGTCATTGATTCAGGGAACAGGTCGGAGCACCCTACATGGAATTTGGTCGGAGTGAAACAATTGGAGCAACTCAGGACCGACAAGATATTGATATTTTTGCCCAACACATTTTTGTTGCACAACTGTTATAAATAAGTGGTGTTTGGTGCCAAGTGCTCAGTTTGAGCGACACCGCAACACCCTTTTGGGCAGTGTTCTAAAAACTTGTGTTGTCGTATGTTTTAATTTATTTGGCATTCAGAAAACTTCAATACAGTACAACAAGAATAGAATAGAACTGAACTTCGACAGGACTACTCGGAGATACCGTCGTACATCTCATTCTTTCAAGGAGGCCATGCTTCACGAGACAAAGCATATGTCGGGCACCCTTTCGAAAACCCTTCAAGGACAATCAACCTTCTCGGAATTCAAGGGTCCCAAAGACAAAAAGGAAGCAGCCCTCCGCAACAATGCATTGGGAAAGCACGCCGGACGCTATGCCATCCAGGAAAGATATTCATACTTGCAGGTCGGAGCTACACATTTTCAGGACATCTCAATTTTGTCCATTGTGGCTGATGCCGTGCATGTTGGGTCGGAGGATTGGCTGAACATCTTTGCTTATAGCCCCGAGAAGGACATGGCAATAATTTGCCCACAGCAGGCCTGAGTCAGAGTGAAAGAATGTACAACGTTGATCGATGTTATGTAGTTCCAAGATGTTAAAAGTAGGTTTTGGCCTTAATTAATAGTGATTCGTTCAAAAGTTTATAGATGTTACATGAATCATCATTGAGCAATGAATGATGTTGCAAAACAGCCATGAGACAGGCAGTGATTTGCATTGTTATGATGCACCTTCTGTCCCTCAAAATTCCACCGAAAATCTGGCAAAAACAGGTCAAAAAGTATCCTCAAAAAATCCACCGAATATTCCTACCTCTTCACCGCTTGGCCGTTTCCTACCTCTTCACCGCTTAGCGGACCACTTTGGATTCCTACCTCTTCACCGCTTAGCGAACCACGTTTGGACAGGGCATTTTGGTCGAAAAATTTGCCCCGTCCGGCCACCGTTTTTTGAACACTCAGAAACCTCTCAAACTTGTAAGATTTTAGTATATTTTAGTGTTCTATGTGAGTTCAATTGCCCACATTATGTTGAACAGAATCATCTCAATCTCTGTCCAAACAGCACAGTTGCCTTCAAGACTCAGCCGCATGCAGGTCACACATAGCTCAATTATCTCAGATGATCTATGGACCCAAATGTGGAGTTCTAAGATGTCGGACTTTTTTATTGAACCTGGGTCGAAGAAGGGAAAGGCCAGAAAGGGCCAGGGCTTCCAAGAGCCAGAGCGATTGGCTACACAGGGGTGGCTACAGGACATTAACCACGCAATATCAGCTATTGGGTGGTCTCTGTCCAAATTTCTCCCATTGGACACCATGGCCAAGTCGGAAACGTCACACAGGCCGGACAAGCAACGCCCACCTATTTTGTTGCTTTGCGCAGACCTGGAGGCCACACAGTCGTCAGCTGCTGCATACCTGAAGTACCATAACGCCGTATGGGTTGAACATGTTTTTGACCCTGCGCATCGGAGCCACAATGACGCCACCTTATCGTTGACTGGGGCCGGACTTCCCAAGTTTAGTACTTGGTGCATTTCGTTGTACAACTTGAGGTATGGGCCATGGCAAAAGGGCAGATGGTCTGCTAAGATCAGGGACACGGCGGAATACTTATCAAAGAACATGAAGCCGTCGGACCCCCTGCTGCTGATGTTTTTCCCATCAATTTTGGAGGACGCAGGGCGCCCTGAGTCGGACAACACTGAGTCAGAGCGACAGGTATGGTTGTCGGAGGTCCTTCCCAACTTGAATTGTGTCCTTACTAAGGGGCCAAAGGCCAGTCAGAGTCGTTTCAACTCATTGACCTTGGCCCATGCAGAGTTGGACAAAGAGTGGTCGGCCATGGCCTTTATCACGTCGGCCACATGCATTGCCGAAGGATGGGCTCAATCGGCAGAGGACTTATGGACCCCTGATTCCAAAGCTGTCATCGCAGCCCAGGTCGGAGGCACTGCCAGCAGGACTGGGGCCAAGGAGGAGGCAAAGAAGGACATGAATTCCGATCGCAAAACGTCGGCGAATACCTTTCACAGGATGACAAGGTTCATGTGCACGCCGGACAATAAAAACACTGCACGCCTGATGTTCCAGGTTCTGCAGCCAGAGGCCTTGCGTTGCTCACGGATGCTGAAAGAGCTCCGGGGGCCAGAGGCCACCAGGTCGTACTATTCAAGTTGGGCACATTGGTCGTGGATGGACACAGCCAAAGAGCATGTTCGCCGTTTGTCGGACCTGGAAGGCCTGGCCCGAATTGGATTTGACATGTCCATCCACAAGTCAGAGGAGGCGGAAATGATTTGGCAGGACACATTGGCAGGACAAATGCTACGCCTGCTTTTGCACGTGCTCAAGAACAGGGCCGGAGCACAGCTGTTCCACACCAATGGCTTTGGGTCCACAGCCGGATTGCTTCATGAGGACCAAGGTCGGAGGGCTGGCAGTGAGGTCTTTCTCAAGCAGATGCACCAAGTTGCAGTCAAGACTATCACATCGGGCTCCCTGTTGGCCAAAAACCTCCTTGCAGGACACTGCAGCCAGGCCCCAGTCATGAAATACTTTCTCCAAAGGCTCTATGAGTCAGATTACAAAGTGCCACAGGATGTACAGTCGGATTTAATGCAAATTTGGTCGGGCCTCCTCAACTCAAAGCTCATTGAAGACGGGAACCGAGTCCAAAGGGACGCCGAGCAAAGGCAGAACACATCAAAGGATTTAGACCGGATGGAAGGCTGGCTTGGCCTTTCAACATCGGAGCTCCTCAAGAGCTACGACAGGAAGGAGGTCACGGTGGATACATTATACCATATGACAAAGGATTGGGACACACCAAATGAACTTTGTTGAACATGTTGTTTTGCTGACTGCCCTCAAAAGGGTTTGCATACAAAGTGTCTACCTTCTAGTCATTGGCTACCTGTGTTTTGTTGTACCTTAGACCCCAAACAACTAAAGCAGGTTTAAGCCAGTTTTCTCCTCACCGACAACTCGGGCTCGTCCAAGTAAAGGCACCACCGTTTACTTTGTCGCCGCCCAGGTCTTGCGACATCCAGAAGAAGAACTCTGGCCGGATGCGTTTGGCCGGACACATTGTGTCGGACAATAGTGTAGTCGTGGGGAAGTGGAATAGGCATTAATAAGTAATGGTTGCCTGTTGCATTGAGTGGTCAATCACTAGGTGAATTGCAAACCTTTTAATTTTTGCTCCAAGGAGCTGAGCTGCTGATCTGATGATCTCCATGTTGACATTAGTAGTGGTAGTAGTAGTCGTCGTAGTCGTAGTGGTGGTCGTAGTAGTACTAGTAAACTGCCCTCCACCATTCTTTGTCTGCCATTGGTTTGCGTGCGCCACTATCCTTTGTGTACACTGCCATTGGTCTGCACTTGGTATGCGGTTACACTGCCATTGGTCTGCGCTTGATCTGCGCTTGGTCTGCGGTTGGTCTGCGCCACTATCCTTTGTGTACACCGTGATTGGTTTGCGTTTGGTTTGTTGGAACGCTTGGTTTGTTCTAGCCCGCCTTTTTGGCACAGATTTCGTTTTTGTTTGTTTTCTGTCAAACATATGCTTTGCAGCACCTTTTACTGTTTTGTGGCTGCTCTGGCGGCTTGAAAACTGGACCCCATGACGAAAAAGGTGTCTGAAAGCTTACCAAACCAATAGCCCCGTAGCACCATTGGTCTGCGCTTGGTCTGCGCCACTACCCTTTGTGTACATTGCCATTGGTCTGCGCTTGGTCTGTGGTTGGTCTGCGCAACTATCCTGTGTACACTGCCATTGGTCTGCGCTTGGTCTGCGCTTGGTATGCGGTTGGTCTGCGCCACTATCCTATTGTACACTGCCATTGGTATGCGCTTGATCTGTGGTTGGTCTGCGCCACTATCCTTTATGTACACTGGCATTGGTCTGCGCTTGGTTTATCCTAGCGCTTGGTTTGTTCTAGCCTGCCTTTTTGGTACATGTTCTTTTTCCTGTCAAATATATATGCTTTGCAGTACCTCTTGCCGTTTTGTGGCTGCTTTGACTGCTTGAAAACTGGACCCCACCTCAGACTAGTGACAAAAAGCTTCAAAAGATTACAAAACAAAAGCCTCGTAGCACCATTGGTTTGCGCTTGGTCTGCGCTTGCTCTGCGGTTGGTCTGCGCCACCATCCTTTGTGTACGTTGCCATTGGTCTGCGGTTGGTCTGCGCCACTATCTGTCCTTAGCGTACATTGCCATTTGGCCTGCGCTTACTTAGTTGGTGCTTGCCTGCCTTTTTGTTGTTTTTTGGTTTCAATGATGTTCTGTATTTCTGCAAAATGTTTCCTTTGCAGCACCTTTTGCCATTTTGTTGCTGCTTTGACTGCTTTAAATCTGGGGATGTAAGCTTGAATTTAGTGAAGAAAAGTCTGAGAAGATTCCAAAACAGTCAGATTTTGACCGGTTGTGCCATTCAGAAGACAGACTAGTGGTTAAACTTCGACAGGCTCAGTTAATGCCTCCCTTAATATTTTTCTAAGACCCCCTTCTAGTCAACCCACTAAA
>JAODVM010358589.1:0-11087 GCA_025400095.1 Phenganax marumi
CCTTGTGGAAGCCGCCGAGCTCGTCGGCGCTCTCGAGCGGAATGGCGCGCGCCCAGGAGATCGCGTCCTTGTCGCCGACCATGAGGCGGTCCAGGAAGGCCTCCGCGTCGGCCCGGGCCGTGAACAGGCGCCAGATGAAGGTATGCCCGGCCGGAGCCGTGAAGTAGGTGTAGGCCTCCACTCCGTCGCTCAGGTCGAAGCCCAGATCCGACTCTCCGTTGACGCCGACGCAGGCCATCGCGATCGCGCGATACGCCAGCGCGAGGGCCTTCAAGGCCGGCTCGAAGTCGCCCAGCTCCTCCTTCGACAGCGGGCTGTGGAAAACGGCGATGCGATCGCCGAGCTCCTCGGCCAGCAAGGTGTGGGGCACGTCGTGGCGATCCATCGCCTCGCGGGTCTCCGCCGTCGTGACGAAGACGTCATCCGTGCCGACGACCTTGTAGGCGATGGCGAGCCCGTCGTGTTCGAAGCGTGGAAACGCCTCGGCGAGCATGCTCTCGTCCTCGATCGTGAAGTAATGGAGGCGGTTCATCCGGGTTGCCATGGGACGCGACTCTCCAGCCTTGCGGCGGCCGTTCGACTCTCTGGGGAAGCGACGGCCGGAACGGCCGCCGAGCCCGGACTGTACCAGATGGCCGCAACGAGCGTTAGAATTTCGGCGTACCCGAACCTGAACAGGGCCGGGCTCCCGACAGCCCGTCTCCTGAGACCGACACAGTGTCCGCTACGGCCATCGACTGGAGGATCCGCTCGCCGGCATCCGTATTGCGCATCCTCGGCGCCGGGAGCGTCGACGAAGCGGTGATCGAGCAGCTCACGGGGCACGGAGCCGAGCCCCTCGACGATGGAGCCTTCGGCTTCGCCGCCGTCGGCGGTGACCCGGAGGTCTTCGACGCCGCCGTCGCGGCCGGCGGCCGTCTGCTCAACGAGGCCGCGGCGGACGGCCGGCGAGACCGGGTCCGCCTGTTGGTTTCTCCCCTCGTGCACGAGCGCGGCGCCGGGTCCGAGACGGAGTGGGAGGACGAGCTCGCCGAGGACTTCAGCAAGGCGCCTCCGTCTCTGGCGGGCGGCACGGTCTGGCTGACGGCGCGGGCGGCGAACATGCTGGAGGACTCCTGGCAGCTCGTCCCGGAGGGCACCTACCGCCGCCCGTCCGGGCAGGAGATTCCGCTCGTGCGAGCCGACGGCCCCGGCGGCCGGGAGCTCCCCTGGCGCAATCCGAGTCTGCTGGGCCGGCGCACGCCGTGGGTACCGCGGCCCGACCTCGAGGAGCGGCTCGGCGCCCGCCTGGCCGAGCCCGTGTTGTTGCTGACCGGGCCCCTCGGCTGCGGCAAGACGCGGCTGACGCTCGAGCTCCTGAGACGGCTAAGGCTGCCCTACGTACCGTTGCGCAGCCACGCGCCCGTGCTCCGCGAGTCCCTCCCCGCGCAGCTGCTGCGTCAGACGCTGCTGCCGGCCAGCACCGAGACCGGCCAGGCTCGCTTCCAGGGTGACGCCGCGCGCCGCGATGCCGTGGAGAGCTGGAAGAGGGCGAGCGACCCCGTCGACGCCGCCGTCGACCTCCTGCGTCGACTCTCGGACGACCTGCGGTCGCCCGTCTACCTGCTCTGCGACGACATCCACCTGTGCCGCGGCGAGGCCCTGGAGCTCGTCCGAGCGCTCACCACCCGTGGAGAGCCCGACGCCTTCCGGGTCTGGCTCGTGGGTCGGCCCGAGCCCCGGGTCAAGGCGGCCTTCCGATCGGCCGGCGAGCTTCGGGTCGGGCCGCTGGAGCCGCGCGAGCACCGGGCCCTGGCGGCCGACTTCGCCCATGCCTGGTCCATACCGGACGGAGTCGTCGACACCCTGGTCGAGGAGTCCGCCGGCCACCCCTTCGCGCTGGAAGAGGGCCTCGTGGCCATGGCCCGAAGCCGGCTGCTGCGGCGCAGCTACGGAAGCTTCTTCTACGGCGCCCCGAAGAACGAGGTGTTCGGCTACCGTCCGTCCCACCGGCTCATGACCCACGTCCAATCGGAGGCCCGACGACTGGACCTGCTGGCGCCCCTTGTCGTGCTTTCCGCCGCCGAGGGCAGTCTGCCGCAGGATGACGTCGAGCGGCTGTCCGCCAAGGCCGAGATGCCCGACGACTGGGCCGAGCGCGCTCAGATCGCGGGTCTCGTGCAGCCGGAGCCCTCTCCGTGGGGGCTTGGACTCGCCATGGGCTGCCGCGCCTATGGTCGGGCACTGGCCGAGTCGCTCACCGACGACTCGGGACGAGCCCTGCGCCTGGAGCTCGGCAAGCGGCTGGCAACCCACGGCGGGGACGCCGCCGCCAGCTGGCGTTGCTACACGATGCTGGCCGGCGAGCCCGAAGCCCTGCCGCCGCTGCTCGCCGCTTCGAGGGACACCGACGTCCGGGCCACGCCGGCGTTCCTCGACGCCGTCAAGGCCGAGCTGGCGGCGGCGCGAGAGCGCGGCCTCGAGTCCGCGCCCGAGCGGGTCACCGTCTGGCGCTTGCTGCAGAGCGCACGAAGCCTGGGCCGGCTGCGGGACCACATGGACGAGCTCGACCGCGGCATCGAACTCGCTCGCGACGAGCCGAAGCAGCTGCTGGCGCTGGCGAGCCTCAAGGCGGAGGTCGACCTCGAGACGGGACATCCGCGAGAGGCCGAGAAGATCATTCAGAGCGTGCTCGAACGCACGGAGGGCGCGGCGCCGGCCGACCGACGAGCGGACCTCATGATCCGCCTGGCCGCCGTCTACAGCCACGAGGAACGGCTCGACGAAGCGGAGCGCCTGCTGAGCGACCTCATCCCCGCCTTCCAACGGCAGGGGCTCGGTGCCCAGGTGGCCACGTGCCGGTACATGCTCGGCAACCTGGCCCGCAGGAGACGGCGCCTGTCCGAAGCCCTCGATCACCATCGCCGGGCCCTGGAGGACCGTCGGCAAGGAGCGCCTCTGCACGACCTCGCGGCGTCGCTGACCGCCTACGGCGGCACGCTCATCGACCAGGGCGACTACCCCTCCGCTCTCGAACACTTCGACGAGGCGGTGGAGCTGCTCGACGAGGATCCCTCCCGAGCCCGAGACCTCTCCTTCGCATTGCTCGGCAAGGGACGGGTGCTGGCTCGCCTGGGAGACCCCAAGGCGGCTCGCCCGCTGCTCCAGAAGGCACTCGACCTGCGCGAGGGCAAGGACGACCGCATCGGCGAGGCGATCGCGCGGCTCGACGTGGCGCACAACCTGCTCGATCTCGACCAGTACGAAGCCGCCTTCGAGGAGGCCGGGCGGGCACGCTTCCAGCTCGACCTGCTTTCCGGAGGCACGGTCCTCGGCGAGGCGGACCAGATCCTCGGCCGCATCCGCCTCGCCCGCCGGCGGTTCGAGGAGGCCCGGCAGCACTTCGAGGCGGCCCTGGAGAGCCACGTCGCCGTGGGCGACGACATCGGCGCCGCCTTCGACGAGGCGTGGCTCGCGGAGACGGCCATCCTCTGCTCGCAGGCCAGTTCCGCCGACCGGGCCGTGCGCTCGCTCCAGGAACGACGAGCCGGCCTGCGTCAGGTCGAGCTCGCCGAGCAGCTCGACTACCGGCTGTTCCGCGGACTCGAGTGGCTCTCCCAGCGCGGCATTCACTTGGGTGATCCGGCTCCCTTCCTCGAACGCGCCTACGAACAGGTTCTCGTCAAGGCGGAGCGACTCGAAGGCGACCAGCGACATCGCTTCCTGTTCGAGGTCGACGAGAACCGCGAGATCGTCGAGGCCGCTCGCCGAGCCGGCCTCACGAGCTGACCCGCCCCAGCTAGGTCGATCGCGGCCGGCTGCAGGATCCGACGGGCGGCTGCAGCGCCTGCATTCCCTCCCGGCCCGTCGCCTTAGCCTGTCGCCGTGATCTCCACTGCCCGCCGCTACCGGCGGCGCTCCTCGCCGACGAGGCTCGTCGCTTGTCTCGTCGTCGTTGGATCGGCCACCGCCGAGCCGGCCCGGAGCCAAAGCCGATACTCGATGATCGGCACCGACGTGCAGGCCGCCGGCCCCCAAACCTGGCCTGGCAGCTCCTCCGAGGCGGAGATCTTCGGCCGGATCATGGAGGCCTGGGCTGAGGATGACGGGTTCTCGGGCGTCGTCCTCGCCGCCCACTCCGGGCGGGTCGTGTTCCGCGGCGCCTACGGCGTCGCCGAGCTGGGCACATCGCGACGGATCGCGCTCGACACGCCGTTCCGCATCGGCTTCATGTCGGCGTACTTCACGGCCGTCACGACCGGTCTGCTCGCCGACGACGGGGCTCTCGACCTGGACGACCCGATCGGTCGTTTCGTCACCGGGCTCCGACCCGACATCGCCTCGACGTCCGTGAGGCACCTGCTCGCGGGCCGCGACGGTTTGGATCGCGACTTCTGGCGCCATACGGCGTACGAGTTCTCGGACCGGGTTCCGCGAGGCGAGCTGGTGGGACTCGTCAACCGGCTCGAGCGGCTGGCCGAACCCGGCGAGCGATACGCCGGGCCGGGACCCGACGGCGCCCAGCCTCACTATCTGCTCCTGGGTCTCGCCATCGAGGGCGCTGCCGGACGCCCCTTCGAGGAGGTCGTCACGGCACGGGTCCTCCGGCCGTTGGGACTCTCGGCGACGGGCTTCCTGACTCTCGGGCGGCCGGCCGGTCTCGTCGGCTCCCACCACCGCCTCTTCGGCATCCTCGAGACGTACTCCGAGCCCCACCCCAGCCACCTCTTCTCCTCCGGAGCGATGTACGCGACGGTCGGCGATCTGTACGCCTTCTTCCATGCCGTCGTCGACGAACGCGCCTTCGGCGAGACTGCCGTCGAGGCCTTCAAGCTGCGGAGCTTCGACACCGAGTTCGCCGTCGTCGACGGGAGCCTCGTCACCGGCGACGACATCCCCTCGGGCGCGAGGCGGCTGCACACCGGCGGCTCCAACGGCTGGATGCGCGGCGAGACGATCCTCTATCAGCACATCTTCGAGACGGGTGACGTCGTCATCGCCCTGTCGAACGTCCACCGCGCCGCCCAGATCTACGACATCCGCCGGCGCTTCGCACGCCTTCGCTTCGGGCTTCCGGTGGGGGCACCGCTGCCGAAGACGGGCCCGCGCCTGTGGGACCTCCTGCGCGACGAGGGCGTGGACGCGGCGGCTACCTTCTACGACCAGACGCTTCTATCCGGAGTGGGTGCCGGCGATCTGCCCTGGCCCGATCAGTTCATGCACCACGCCCGCGAGCTTCGATGGCAGGGCCGCTTCGAAGAGGCGCTGCTGGCGACGGAGCTCTACGTCCGCACCCAACCGGACTTCTACCTGCCCTACCGTGAGATGGGCGAGATCCATCGCGCCCGCGGTGACACCGAGCGCGCCGTCCTCTACTTCCGGAAGGCCCTGGCTCGCAACCCGGACGATCCGGTCTGGAAGCGGGACATGGAGGTCTTCGTGACGGCCCACGCCGGCGACGGCGGAGGACGTCCGGCAACGACCTCAGGGAGTGAGTCCGAGGGCGCGGTCGATCCTCTCGACCTCGTCGACCGCGAAGACGGAGGCGGAGATCAGGTAGGTGTCCCCCGGGTCCGGTAGGGGCAGGCTCACGGCCGACAGGGCCCGAGCCAGGCCGTCGCACTCCACCCCCGGCATCGCCGCCGCCAGCAGCGTGCAGGTCGCGACGAGCTGCCCGGCGAGCTCGCTCTCGAGCTCCACGACGACACCCGCCGGCAGCTCGACGGCGACCACCTCCCAACCGTCGTCGACCCGCCGGACACGGGCGCGACCGCGCACGACGACCTCTTGAAGGGGCAGGGTCACGACGTCCGAGAGCGACGGCAGACCGTCCCCGAAGGACAGCGCCAGGTCGGCCTCGCCACTCGCTTCGACCGTCGCCACGAAACGGAAGGTGTCGTCGGACGTGGGCGCCACGTCGAGCCGGTGCGCCCGGAGCTCGAGGTGGTTGTGCGGCGACGACAGCTCGATCGTCAGACCGCCGGCATCGACGGGCGCGATCTCGGATGGCAGGTCCGTGTACGTCCGGTTGAAGCGCGGGAAGCTGAGCGATGTCGGCTCGAGAGCCGCCGCCGTCGCGACGGCGCCGCATGCCACGGCCACGGCAAGCAGGGCTGGACGAGGACACGGCACGCGCGGATCGTACAGGCCCGTCAACGCGGAGCCGTCGCCTAGAAGCTCCGGGTCGTACGGGTCTTCAGCCGCTTCCGCAGCACCTTGACCTCGACGTCGCCGGGCTCGTCGTGCGCACCGGCTTCGGGGCTGTAGGCCAGCAGGTACTGGCTGCGCAGCTCGCGGTCGATGGCGGCGTAGACGCCCGCCAACTCGTCGGCCTTCGAGATGTAGAAGGCACGCCCTCCCGTCTCCGTCGCGAGGTCGTCCAGCTTGCCGCGTACCCGCCGGGCCACGGGACCCACGTCCAGGCCGACCGTGTAGACGACGACACCGCTGCGCCGCGCGAACTCGAGCACGTCCCGGAACGCGGCCGTGCTGGCCGTGTCGTCTCCGTCCGTGAGCAGGATCATGGCACGCCGGCCGCGCGCTCCGCGGAAGACGTGGAGACCCGCCGCTACGGCGTCGTGAAGCGAGGTCCAACCCAGCGAGACCATCCGCTCCAGGGCGTTGGCGATGACGGCCACGTCATCCGTGGGCGCAGCCGCCAGGGCGGCCCGGTCGGCAAAGGTGAGCACGAACGCTCGATCCTGAGGGCGGACCAGGTTGTCGAGAAAGGCGACGGCCGCGCGCCGGGCCTCCGGCAGTCGCGAGGCCATCGACGTCGACGTGTCGACGACGAAACCGACGGTCAGGGGGCGCTCCTCGACCGGTTCGAAGCGGCGGATCTCCTGAGGCTCGCCGCCGACGAGCACCTCGAAGTCCTGCGGCTCCAGCCCGACGACCGGATCGCCGCCCCGATCGGTCACCGTCGCGTAGACCTCGACCAACTGCACGTCGACGAGGTCGTGGTGGGCCGGAACGTTGAGAAGGCGAAGGTCCTCGGCACGGCTGCCGTCGTCGAGGTGGGCGACGACCGCCAGGTAGGAAAGGTCGTCGCCCGTCGGCGCCTCGATCCGCGCCTCCCAGGGAGGAGCGGCCAGGGCGGTCACCAGATCCTCGTCGAGGAGGAACTCCACCCGCTCGACCCGCCGCTCGGGCGGCACGATCACCTCCGCCGTGGCCACCACGGCGCCTTCGACCTCGACGCCCCGCCTGGGCTCGAGGATGCGCACGGAAAGGTAGCCGCGTGGCTGATTGAGGACGACCTCGTCGGAGGCGACGAACTCGCCGGCTCCGTCGTAACCCTCGACGCGCACGAGCTGCATGCGAGGTACGGCGGCCAACCGCAGCTCCACCGAATAGGGTGGCGCCGTGCGGACCATCTGCGACTCGCCGTCCAGCAGGAAGTCGACGCGCTCGATGCGTGTCCCCGTGACCACGGCCTCCGCGCGCCAGGGCCCGGAGACGATCTCCTCCTCCGCCGGCACCAACATGACGGCGTCGCCACCCATGATGCGGCGTCTGGCGAGATCCTCGGCCAGCGCGACCACGGAGGACTCAGGCACGGCGGCCTCGGCGACGGCCGCCGCGTCGTCGGGGACCTCTAGCGCGGCATGCAGCAGCGCCTCCGAGCCCGACACCTCGTCGGTGAGCCGAGCGCGCAAGCGGTAGGAGCGGCCGGGGCGCAGCAGACGCTCGAAGACCAGCGCCATGGCCCGGTCGGACGGGGGCGGCTCGCGCCGAAAGCGCACGCGGAAGCTCTCGAACAGGGCGCCTTCCTGCTCCAGCACTCCCTCCAGAACCAGGGCGACCTCACGCGCGTCTTCGGGAACCTCATCGCCACTGCGGCGAGGCTCGGGCCGTCGCTCGCCGAGCTCCGCTCCGGCCGGGAGCTCGACCTGGACCCGGCTCACCAGACGCTGCCGGACCCGCTCGGGGTATACGACATCGATTCTCGAGACGGCCAGCTCCGGCTTGGGAGACGGCAGAGGCGTGCGCGACGCCCGTCGGCTCCATGCCGCGAGATCGGACGGCGGATCGAGCCAGACCGAGAGATCGGCGTTGCCCGGACGTTCGTCGAGGTACTGAGTGAGGATCCGGACACCCGTCGCTTCGTCGACGGTCTCCGTCTGCGGGCAGAGCTTCAAGTCGAAGCGCCGCGGCTTGTAGCGCACGTGCTCCCACTGCTCCATCCAGTACCCCATCTCGTCCGTGTACAGGACCTTCTTCGAATCGAGCGGCAGCCACAGTCGATACGCCGCGCGGTTGGTGGGCTGGTACAGGACGAGCGGATGGACCAGGCCCTCATAGCTCCAGATCTCGATGGGCACGAACGTCTGGCCGCACTCGACGACCTCCCGGGCCGCGGGCGCGCCATGAAGGAACAGGAGCTGGCTGCGGGCGTCGACGTGGGTCAGGTGCGCCGAGCGCATCAGAGCGAGACGGCGCTCGATCCCATCCACGAGCTCGTTGCCGGGGGTGTCGGGCAACGGATCGGCCAGGAAGCGCCGCAGGAACCCCGTCCTCTCCTCGGTCGTCTGGAGCCCCTCCCGCGTCTCGCGGGGCACGAGGAGCGAGGGAGCGTCCTCGAAGAAGGCCTCCGGGTGTTCCAACCAGGAGACGGCGGCGGCGCCTGTCGGGGAGGTCGTCCAGAGCGCGAGAGTGAGCAGCGCCGTCAGCGCTCGATTCGTAGGGAGCCCGCCCATCACCTCTCTCGAAAATGCAATCGCGCTGCCAAGCATTCCCGCCCCGGATTCAGGTACGCTCCCCGCCTCCCGGCGGTTCGCACCGGCTCGATTCCTCCGGAGGTCTCCCCATGGTCAAGCGTCGCAACGAACCGATCGTCGAGTGGCGGGACGGCGACTCCGTCGTCGGCTTCGCCCTCGTGACCCGGAAGGAGCGGCGGGAGGACCGAACGGGCAAGGCCTTCCTGGACATGGAAGTGGCCGACGCCACGGGCTCGATGGCGGCCAAGGCATGGTCCGACAGCCCGGCCCTGGACGCCGACTTCGAAGCTCACGACTACACGGCGCTGCGCGGCACGGTCAAGAACTACCGCGGCCAGCTCCAGGTCAGCGTGACGGATTGCCGACGGGCGACCGAAGAGGACCGCGCCCGCGGCTTCGACGAAGCGCTGCTGATCCCCACCACAAAGGAGGACCTCGCCGAGCTCTGGCGCAAGGTCCAGGAGATCTACGAGACCAAGGTCGAGCGCCCCGTCCTGCGCCGCCTCGCCCAGGAGACCCTCGCCGTCCACGGCAAGGCACTGCGCGAGCACCCGGCCGCGAAGGTGATCCACCACGCCTACCGCGGCGGTTTGCTGGAGCACACGGTCTCCATGGCGGAGCTCGCGCTCCGGGTCGCCGAGCACTATCCGGAGCTCGATCGGGACGTCCTTCTCGTCGGCGTCCTGTTCCACGACCTCGGGAAGCTGGCCGAGATCGGCGCCATGCCGGCCAACGAGTACACGCAATCGGGCCGGCTGGTCGGCCACGTCGTCCTCGGTCGGGACCTGCTTCGCGAACGGTGCGCCGCGATCGAGGACTTCCCGGCCGACGTCGCCCTCCACCTCGAGCACCTCGTGCTCTCCCACCAGGGGCGCCTGGAGTTCGGATCGCCGGTCCAGCCGATGACGCCCGAGGCCCTGGCGCTGCACTTCGTCGACGACCTGGACTCGAAGATGAACCAGCTCCGGGGTGCCGTCGACCGCGGCGGCGGCCTGCAGTTCCTCCGCGGCTTCGGTCGGTATCTCTGGCTGCCCGAGTCCCCGCCCGAGGAGGCCGACGACGGCGACGAGCCGAGCCCGCAGACGAGCCTCGAGCTCTAGAGACCGGCGAGCGCGGCGAGGGGGAAACGTCACACCGGCCGACGGGCCCGACCGCGTCCGAGCTGCGGCCAGGATCGACTTAAGACACTGAGCGACAACGACTTGCGGCCCCGGCGCGGCGGCGCGCACAGGCCACAAGATGTTGTAGGACGACTCTTGACCTACCACTACATCTTGTCTATCCTGTGCGGGCTCCAGAACCCCTAGGCAGACCTAGGCAGGGCTCTCAGAGCGGGGAAGTCAACCGCAGACTCGGTGGGAGAGGTGCGTCCGAATGCTGGCTACGCGTGTCGTCAAACGTTCCGGTGAAGTCGTCCCGTTCGACGGAGATCGAATCCGCAATGCCGTCCTGAAGGCGGTCGAAGCCAGCGGCGCCGACCTCCCGGAGGAGAAGGTCGACGAGACCCTGGCGAGGGTCCACGAGGAGATCGAGGGCCGGTTCCAGGAGTTCTTCCCGAACGTCGAGAACATCCAGGACCTGGTCGAGAAGCACCTGGTGCTGGCCGGCCACTACGAGATCGCGAAGACCTACATCCTGTACCGCGCCGAGCGGCAGAAGGTCCGCGAAGAGGCGCGGGAGCAGGCCGTCGAGGACGCTCGCCTCGGCAAGCTCACGGTCCTGACGACGGAAGGCAAGGTCGCGCTCTTCAACGCCAAGGAAGTGCGCCAGGCCTTGCGCGAGGCGGCCGGAGACGACCTGCGGCCCGACCTGGACCTCTCCCTCCTTGTCCGCGAGGTGATCAAGAACGTCTACGACGGCGTTCCCGTCGAGAACATCCGGCGGGCCATGATCCTGGCGACGACGGCCTTCATCGAGCGGGATCCGGCCTACGGCTCGCTGGCGGCCCGCCTGCTGCTCCGCAAGCTCCACTGCGAGGTCCTCGGGGAGTGGGAGCGCGACACCGAGAAGCGCTCGGCACTGTACCGCCGCTCGTTCATTGCCAACATCCAGCGCGGCGTAGCGCAGGAACTGCTCGATCCGCGCATGGGCGATCTCGACCTGGAGGTCCTCGCCACCCAGGGTTCGGAGGTACGTACCGGAGCGCTGAGCTCGAGCTCGCTCTCGACCTACTACGTCACGGTGTCGATCGACGGCCCGACGGCGCTTGAAGTAGCGTTGGCGATGGAGTCGGGGGACGTGAGCGTCCTCCGCTCTACGGGAGCCGAACCCGTCGCCGCGACCGAGCGACAGCTGGTGCGACCCAGCGCCGTCGCTCGACCATCGGTAGAGGACAGCACGAATGGCTGACCCCACCCAACTCAACTCCGCCGGGGTGCGAACGGTCGG
>JAODVM010358698.1:0-11086 GCA_025400095.1 Phenganax marumi
GGGTAAACACTACAGCTTTTGCCAATTACAGCAACCTTTAACAGAATACAAGACAAACATTTAGAAAAGAACTAAGCCGTACAAGCTAACTACAGCACGTTCTTGGACAGGACAGATTACGAGACATGTTACACGACAAACATATAGATTCCCCAGTTTGTGGATCCTCTGCATTATAGACTGTTCGTAAAGCATGCCTATAGTATATCAGAACCCCGATTTGAAGTGTGATAAATGTAGCATTCTTGTCTGGCCGGTCTTTATGCAAAATGTTCCACACTCTCGTTCATCTTCTCACTTATTTCCTTTTTTATCATATTCCGCTCTTTATAAATAGCTTTTGTTCCTGGTGTTGGAGTAGGTTTTTCTTGTTTACTCACTAAGTAGTTTTCTCCATCAATTCATTTGTTCCATTTATCTTTTAGAGAGTCCGATTTAGCTTGAAATTCTTTCAACTTTTTCTGTGTCAACGTAATGTACTCTGGATCCTTCGATTTTCTATTTTTATTTTCTTCTTTCATTATTTTTACTCAATGAGACAGTTTAGCAAGCTCGTCTTCAATCTCCTCAATAATTTTATCTGCACTACTTATTTCTTCCCTTATCTTATTTTGGTCCTCATTAGTAGATTTTGGTCTTGGGTTTGGTAGGTTTCGCACACTTTTTGTTTTGCTTTAAATCGCTTAGCTGTTTTACTATTTCTGCCTTATAACCTTCCACATCTCCTTTTTGTATTGATTTCTTTACATCAAAAATCTCTTCACGACTTCTTTGTACCAGAGCCTTCTTATCTTGCATCGCTTTGTTCTTCATATCACTCCGTATAAAGGACTTCTGACGAATGTCTTTTGTATCATTTTGAAATTGTCTCCATTTCTTTGTCTCTGCAATTCTCTTCACTGAGTTTCTTTCTAAGGAGACCACTCGCTTTGACATTAATTTGGAGTTGATATTTCGTTTCTTAATTCTTTGACGAATGTCTCGTGCAGTTTCTTTTGCTGTATTCATTAAAACGTTTTCTGCTTCTATCTTTATATTTATAATTTTCTTTGCGTCGTCGAGTTCTCTTATTAAATCCTTTTTATTGCATAGTCTTCAATGATGTCCTATTTCAATATTTTTCTGTCTTACTCCTTGTTGTCGTGCTTGTTTTCTTTTATACATAATTTCTCCTACAGTTGGCTCAAGGTTCCTTTTGTATTGTCGTTTGGTTACACATCTTTGTGGGTACTGCTTTTGCATTTTGTTTCTAAAGTCTATAAATATTCTCTCGTTCATCACATCTTCTTGTGTGCTTTGTGTAGTAGTACGAGGTGCTTTATGCCTACTTCGCGTTTTTGCATCTTCAGGTCACTTTGCATCTTCAGGTCACTTTGCATTTATTCCTTCTAACATAGCTTTGTTCGATTGCATTGCTTTTTATTTATAGTTTTTTCGTTTTTATCAAGAAGTTTCAATTTTTTGTTTCATGCAATACGGTCTTTATACATTTTAGATGATATGAACATTTCTTTATTATCTCGTTGAATCGTTTTGAAAATCAACTTTTTAACGATGAAGCTCATTAATTATTCATGAGTTTGATGACGACATGTCTCTTTTGCATAAAAGAGGGCGTGGTTTAAACAACAACTTGCTGTGAACTCATTAATTATTTATGAGACAAAATGGCGCTAAAGTATATTTTAGTATCAGTCAAAGCTCATTTGCATAAAAAGGGCGTAACCTAAATCCATCACACTAAAAATGCTGACGTCAGCAAAAGTACCAAGGCTAGAAGTAATCAATTCATAACTACTAATACATTCTTCAACAGCACTTCGCTTCATTTATGCAGATTATTTAATATTTTTTATGGAGGATTTGTTTAACTTATAATAAAGAAATCGAAGATTTCTGAATCCAAGAATTATGTTTGTGATGACACCTCAACCATTTGATGTATACTTTTTCTTGTATTCTTTTTCATATATTTTCTATTATATATTTGTGTTTGCATAGGTTTTTGTTGTCAACAGCAGAAAGTTCTTATTCATAAAACTTTTCTAAAATAGGTTCAGGCTCAGACTCAGTTCCTTAGCTTACTTCCACGAGTTCATACATGTTGGTGT
This sequence comes from Phenganax marumi, assembly GCA_025400095.1. Taxonomy (NCBI): domain Eukaryota; kingdom Metazoa; phylum Cnidaria; class Anthozoa; order Malacalcyonacea; family Clavulariidae; genus Phenganax; species Phenganax marumi. The sequence continues at coordinate 2,112 of JAODVM010358698.1, forward strand.
CTTCATGAAAGACTTTACTAATATTGAATATTTCTTCTGTGAAGTTGGCGTCATATCCTTTTTCAAATATGCTTTTATATTTCCTGACTCTGACTAAATCACCAAGCTTGAATTTAGGTAGTATAAATTGTCCTGTCTAGTCACCGTAAAAAGTCATCCATACTTGATCTTGGTTGGAACTTAAAATGGTTGAATGTTTTGTATGATTATAATTATTCACAAGTTGATCTGGAATACTAGCTTTGGTGTGTTTTGCTTTATCCAACCATTGGTAAGTTTTGTTAGAAAAAAGTATTTCCACATCATAGTTTTTAAAGCCCTGTTGAATCTCTCAGCAATGGCTGCTTTTCTTTCAGATTTTGTAGAAAAATAATGAACACCATGATTATTTAAGAAATTTTCTACACCCACGACATAGAATTCTTTTCCATCATCAAATTGAACTACATTAGGATATTTCCCAAAACGAGTTTTTAATAATTTTATTAATTCTTCCACACCATTTGTCATGTTCCCCCTTTTTGAAATACAAGCAGTAATGAGAGCTCCTACTCCTGTCATAAGTAAACTCAATGAATTCACAATGCTTGTACCAGCTCTAATAGCTGTGAGGGTTATTCCAATGAGTTGTGGACACATTTTAATTCTCTTAAGTTTTTTTATACTTTTTCTTTTCTAAATTATAGTTTTGATTATAATTATCATAAATTTTTCTTTAATTCTTCTTGTTTTCTTTACTAAGTTTATCTGAGATGTGATTCATTTATTATAAGGACAAAAACATTTTTTCCTCAAATCGTAGATTCGTTTAAAGGTAAAAGATGCTTTCTCCTTCTGTGAAAATTTATTTCTCAAGGCTTTTTTGGTGAAATTTCACGCATTATTGTTTCATAAATTGTTTTTGCCATCATCAAAGTCCACCATTTGTGTCAAATGTTATAATATCATGTTTACGATTTTGTGCTTCTGGTTCCATATCTATGTCTAAAAGTCTTCATTTTTCGTTTGACTTGCTTTTCAACTTTAACTTTTTGGTGTTTCTCATTACTGATGTTGTCTCCATCAATATATTTGTTTCAACATTTTTGCTCCTTTAAATTCAATACTAGCAGCTAAAAATCGTCCCATCCTTCTATTCACATCTTTCCCTAAAGTTTGATATTTTCTATCAACTTTTTTTTCCTTCGACTGTTAATGTTATTCTCAGGAAAAATGATGGAATCTACAAAATCATCCCCTTGATATTGAATGGACCAGAATGCATTGATGGGTGCAGTGTTTAGTACTGTATTTTTAGTGGTTTTTGATTTTTATCTTGTAAAAATTTTTTTGTGAAATTTTTCAAACTCAGACTTCTATTCGATTAACTATCTTGAAGATAATTCTGGTTTCTCCAAAAGACAATTAACAAAATTATTCATTGCGCTTTTTTTCCTGGAAGATTGGGATCATGTAGGATTTCTAAAATTGTTTTATCAGCAAATCTTTGTCATTTTTATATATTCTAAAATCTTTTATTTCCCCTATTTTCATGGTTGTAAATAATTTTCCTCCATTGTAAGGCTCCTTCTTTTTCTTTCGCCCTTCTTTTATGATTAGAACCACTAAAATCAGAGTTATATACTCTTTCTGTACCCAAACATCTTCTACTGGCATAACCGTCAATAATCGTATAATCGAACCACCCACAACTACACTCTCCATTATCAGAATATCTTAGATAATCATCATCAAAATCATTATTGTTATCAATAGAATCTCTAAAATTCTTGCTTGTTTCTTCTAAGTTTTGTTTTGGAAGAATGACAATTTTTTTTCCAAAAGGGACACGTTTATCCTAAATATACTTTTTGGATGTTCCATCCATGGTTCCCCAATAAAGTACATTTTCTTGTGGTTCTTGAATGAGTTTTGTTTCTTTGGGAGGTAATTTGCTTTTAAAATTTGAACAAAGGCTTGAAATTTGTAATATTCATAATTTAAATTGCTCACCTCTTTGTTATAAGTAAAAAACTTTCCTGTTTTGTTTTGAAAATCAATCTATAAAACTTTGGCAGCCATTTTAAACATTTCATAAGATGCTTCTAATAATAAACGATGACGAATAGCATGTGTCAATACAGAAATTAATATTAGAGCAAGTGGCCATCATTGGACGTCATAGTTCATTTTCATAGTAAGCCCTGTCCTTTTGGGGATCTGGCTCAATTTCATGAAAACCCCAAATAACCTCTCCCATCCCCCAGCCTCGTACCCAGGCGCTATATGTGGGCAACACGCACGCGGGACGACACGCGAGGGGGAGGGAAATGAAAATTGTGCGGCTGAAGCGCCGGGCAGAATACGAATCGATTTCTGAAATCGCTGTTGATTTCTGAATTTGGAAAGAATGTGAAACGACATAGTGCGCTAAACGACGTATTTTTGTTATTTTTTGCGAGAAAATGGATGAAATCGATAAAACGCTTCAAGATATAAATTTGAGAGGTAAGCTAAGCCAGAAAGATTCAAATAACTTGCATGTCACAGTTGGATATAAATATTTATAACTTATACATAATTATTCGAATATATAGAGTGCTGAAGGGGCATAAATTTGGTCAACAAAGCGTTTCGCTTTCTTAATAATTCCTTCATATTTTTAGTTCTTGTGATAGTATTTGCATGTGTTTATATATCAGGGAGCTCCCTTATGAATTTTGTGTGGAAAGTTTATTTATATGCTTAAATATGGATATCTGTCATGAAATAAAATGAATGGTCTATCACTGTTTGTGAGCAAATTATACTTTAATAGACTGTAAGCAAGATCAGTATAGATCAGTATCGATCAGCATAGATCAAGATCAAGATCTGTAACAAGATCAAGAACTTCCTTTGCATATAATTGCAACTGAGCCGCCATATTGAATTCGTATTCTGCCAGGCGCTTCAGCCGCGCATTTTTCATTCCTCTCCCCCTCGCGTGTCGTTCCGCATGCGTGTTGCCCACACAAAGCGCTTGAGTACGAGGCTGTCTCATCCCCTATTTTTGAGAGTTTCGTATTGGTAGCTTAAAGTGGCTTAAAGTAGCTGAGAATTTCATATTAGTAGCGAGAGGGGGCGCTTAAATCAACCGATTGGCGCAGAAGCCCACCTTTTACACTACTAACATCAACTATATTAATACTATAGTCATTTTAAAGGGAAAATATTGCATTTAAAAAAGCATCATGCAAGGACTAAACACTTCACCAAATTTAGTGAACATGGAATGATAATTTACATATATATATAGTCTTTCTAATCCGTCCATGTCTTGCTATTGGTAATTTATAAAAGCCAATAATGCATGTTTATTGATTTTGAATAATAAATTTAGTGGGTACTTTTAAAAACTTTTCATTAACAAAGCTATAGTTTTTGCCTTGCTAAAATACGGCCTTTTCTCAAAAAGACTGGTTGGTCCCCCAAATAAGGAGTTTTTGTCGGCTAATAAAGCTCCCTTCAGTAAAAAAAATGAGCAAAAATCATATTGAAATGGCACGAAATCATTTCTGAGAAGTTCACAAATTCAAAAAATTTTCTCGGGGACGATCCCCAGACCCCTCACAAGGCTTTTATTCAATACTCCACCTGCTCGTACCTTAAGTTCATTTTCGTCGTCGGTCTGTCGGTGCAAATCCTTGGTCGTCTTACTTGCACCGGCAGGGAACAATTAAACAACACTTTGTACGCGTTAATAACATATCATATTCTAATAATCGCTATTTGTTTATATGGTACAACACGGTACAAAAACGCTGTAACCTAACAGCAGAAATAAATTACAGCTTCGCAAGGAGTCACCTTCGTGTAACGTTCAACTAATGATTAAAATGCTTACTTGAACCTAAATTTATAGCTACAAGAGTTAACTCATGCAAGAACTATAGTACTATGAATAAATTACATGAACTATGATCACATGCAAAAATAGCTATTCTAAACTTTACTATCTAACTAAATATCTTTTCTTTTGGCACTAACATTAGCCCCTCCTATATGAGGATATGCTGCTCTTATACTCCATATATAATACCGTTAGTGCATTTTAAACTTTTCTTAAAACCACCCATTAACTATATTAAGTAAACTGGTCTCGAATCAATAATGTTTTAAAGACAGTACTAATAATATAGTCTACTCATCGTTTTGAGGTTCGTTGCTCTCCATCAAGAGCACCAATTTATCGACATGGCGTTCCAGGGTGGAGACAGACGACTTGAGCGCTGCTGAACAAACAACTGCTTTCGTATCTTTCATAACGCCGATCACTCTTGCCAAAGGCCAGTTGTTCCTCGCAACATCATCGTCTTTGATTATGACTATGTCTCCCACCTCGATGTTCCTTTTGGCTTTGTTCCATTTCGACCTCGTTGGCAACGTTAGCAAGTATTCTTTTTTTCATCTCCTCCAAAATAGATTTGCCAAATATTGGACTCTTCTCCATCTCTTTAGAAGGTAAACATCATTTCTCTGGAAATTACCAGGAGGAAGCATTACGAATTTAGCCTTCATGGTTAAGATTTGATTCGGTGTCAGCGGATTAAGATCTTTTGCATCGCTGGATGGAAACGTGAGACGTGGCCGTAATCGCGCATAAGAGATGACAGGATCGATTGAACTGTACGAATCTGTCTCTCCCACACTCCACCCATGTGGGATGCGACTGGTGGGTTGCGGTTTCACTTGACTAGCCAATCCGCGTTAAAATCTTTCGAAGAAACCTCTTGTAATCGTTTATGGTCCATTTCGTCTATTGCTAATTTGAGTTCCCTTGCAGCTCCAATAAAATTGGTTCCCCGATCTGACCTAATTTGCCTTACAGACCCTCTTCTGTCGATAAACCGACGCAATGCACTTATGAACGAGTCACTCTCTAGAGAAGTCGCTGTTTCAATGTGGATTACCCAGCTGCCAGACATGTGAACAGCACTCCATATCTTTTCAGCTGCTTTCGACCTTCTTTTATAAGATAAGGACCAAAGTAGTCCACCGCGCAATAAGTAAATGGCGGCGCTGGTGTAACTCAATCTTTGGGCAAACCGGCCATCTTTTGCTCTCCAACCACGGCACGCAATCTGCGACACTTAACTCATTTGATATATAATTTCTTACTGCAGAGTTCTCGTCTATGACTCAATATTTGCTCCTTAACTCATTCAAGGTGATTCCTCTCCCTGCATGTGCGACCTTCTCATGACTGTGACGTATCAGAGAGTTGTGACATGGCTTTTCTTCGGCACTATGACAGGGTGCTTAAGATCTTCTGGTAAATTTTCTGATTTGCTCAATCTTCCCCAACACGTAACAATCCGTTTTCATCAATGAACGGATCCAGTCGGAACAGGGAGCTAATCTTCTTAATCTTAGTCCTCTTACTTTTTTTATTCATTCTGGGTTCGCTGTAGTTCTCCGCTATCACTTCTCTTAAAGGAGAAGTCTCGTCGAAGAAAGCATCAGTTTGGATTAGCTTCAGGATCGACACTTCAGCTCTTTCCATTTCGTCCACTGTGATTGGTCTGAATTTCCGTTCTGGTATTTTCTTAACATAGCTTCTAGTTCTTGGGATGGGTTGCTCATGACTTGGTTCGAACAAGCGGAGCAGCCACGAAACGACTCTCTTCATACGGGACCACTGAGAAAAATATTCCAAACGCTGCAAAATATCATTCTGCTCAATTAATGCGAAGTGTTCATCTCTACGCCGTATTCGGAATTTTCCTCTACCATCTCAGGATATTCTGGCCTCTCAGTCTCTGGTTTCCATAAAAATTCTGGTCCTCTTATCCAGCACTGCTGCTAGAAGAAACTGTGAATTCTCATACCACGCGTGGCATCATCAGCTGGGTTCTCTTTACTCAGTGGCGTAGCTAGCTTAGATTGACTGGTCGCGCTATACTGAGGCCACGAGGCACCACCATGGTTGGCGCCGAGCGGGAAAATTTTCAAAATTTAGATCCTCTAGAACGTCGGAAATGGCTATTTTAAAGCTGAATATGTCTATATCTATACGACCAGTTCGGTCACTTTAGAGTACTCTGAAACTTACAGAAATTCATGATGAAAGCTACTACTCTAGTAGTCGCTTGTACATTTGGCATTGGCCGCTTCTTCACAACATATTTTGCTTCCCAGATTGCCGAACCGAGAAAGGTTTCTTCAGCAAATTGCTTATAATATCAGCTTCAGTAGAAGCCATCACACTCACTGAAGCCATTGTTATGTAAACTGATTCAACGTGGTAAATCGCAAAGTTTATTCTAGCGTGAATCTCAAACGACAAGGTATTATTATATCTCGAAGGCTCAGGTCGGGCTCTAGAAAATGAGCATGACTAGATGTTGCAAAACTGTGCATTTGAGCATGCTCAGATGCCACTAACCAATTAGATTGGGAATACGTTTACTATAAAATAATATTACTTGGTCGGGCTGAATTCTGAGAGCCCGACCAAGTTGCGAAAAGCATAAAACTAGCTCTAACGCATGTTTGGTGCTCGGTAACCCGTGAAAATATGCAAAATGTTGCTTAAAATCACGTATTTTGGGGAATATCTTGTCTAAAGACGTCAAATATCCCCCAAAAATTGCTGCAAAATAACCACATAAATCACTTAATGCTTTGCGAAACTAAACGATCTAAATTTGAATGTTTGAGTAAATAAATTCTTTATTTTGGGAAAGTTTTTGGTCGGGCTCAGCCCGACCAGCGTGACCTCTAGCTACGCCACTGTCTTCACTATCAACGTACCTCCACTTGTCGGCATTAGTGCGATCTCTGATGGTTTGAACTCGATTTGCAACGAACTTGTGAAAATGGGCTCGATCATTACTTATGTACTTTATAACGGTAGTGCTATCAGTCCATTAATTTTGTTTTTCCGCCAATTCTAATTCTTCTTTCAACATCGTTCCAATCTTGGCAGATAAAACTGCGGCAGTAAGCTCAAGGCGCTGTACAGTTACTGCTTTCAAATGGGTGAGACGAGCTTTACCCATCAAAAGGGCACAGTGGATATCTCCTTTTTCGTTCACTTGTCTTAGATACGCGACTTGGCCATAACCCGTCCTACTTGCGTCGGAAAAGCTGTGGACCTGTCGACTCACAGGCGTTCCAAAATCTGATGGTTTGACACATCGAGTCAAAACGAATTGCTCCAGTGCAGGTAGTTCAGTCGTCCATCTTTCGCAACGGGCGTGATATTCTTCCGGAAGCGCATCGTCGCAATCAATTTTCTCTTTGCAGAGGTCTTGAAAGATTCTTTTGCCAGACAGTAAGATCGGTGCTGCCATTCCAATTGGGTCGTAAATTGAACAAATAGTCGATAGAATGCCTCAACCAGGCAGCGGTTTATCTTTCGGGACAATTTTGAATCCCAGCTTATCTGATTCTACGAACCATTGAACTCCTAAGGCACGTTCTATTGGCAACTGATCACAACTCAAATCTAAACTTTTGAGTTCTTTGGAACGATCTTTTTCCGGCATTGCTTCCAGTACGCGTCGTTTATTGCTTGTAAACTTGGTTAGACGGAATCCTCCCTGGGCACACATCTGGACAACACCGTCAATTCGTTCAATTGCTGTTTCATCTGTTTTTTCGGATCTCAGACAATCGTCGATGAAGAAGTTCTTTCTTAAAACGTTAGCAGCTTCGACGCCTTCTTCTTGGAAATCATCTGCGTTTCTTCTCAATGCATAATTCGAGCAGCTTGGCGAGGAAATTGTTCCAAATAAATGTACGTTCACCTGATACTCTGCTAGATCCTGAGACAGATCACCGTTTGGCCACCACAAAAAGCGCAGAAAGTTCCTACGTTCTTCTTGTACACGTACTTGATAAAACATACTTTTGATATCTGCCATAAAGGCTACTGGCTCTTCGCAAAATCTCGTAAGAGCACCCACTAACAAATTCGTCATGTCTGGACCCTGAAGTTGTTGATCGTTCAAGGAAGTTCCTCGAAAGCGGGCACTGCAATCAAAGACCACGCATATTTTATGGGTTTTTTTTTGCATGATTCACCCCGTGGTGAGGCAGGTACCAAACCTTTCCTTCTTTCGGGACAGAATGTTCACCCGATACTCTTCGAGCGTATCCCTTCTGAAGATTATCATTCATGAACTTCACATAATCTTCACAAAAGACATGGTTATTCGATAATTTTTTCTTCAGCTTATTAGCTCTTAAAATGACCTGATTTTTATTTGAAGGCATATGCACGTCATCATCTCGGAAGGGAAGAGGCGTCTCGTAGTGGCTGTCCTCGTATTTTGAGAGACGGTCCATCGTATTCATGAACCTCTTGTCTTCCCATGAATAATGTTCCTCTTCGGACTGTCTCTCAGTGAACTCAAGTTCCAACATTCTGCTCAAGGTTTCAGGCATCACCAACTCTTTAACGGACCTTTCAACTATGAAGTGATGCTCTGAAGGACTATCTGATCCGATCTCCTGGACAACGATTCTGTGACAGTCCACCGAGTGGAGTCCAGCGTGCAAAGGTGAGAACAGCAAAAGGGTCTCCATCTCTACTGGCGACAAAATCTATGGGTTCAATAGCCTTTGGACAATTTGTTCCTATAAGAAGTCCAATGTTGACGTTTTCCAGATGTTGAGGAACTTGCTCGACCACATGCTTGAGATGTTTCCATTTACGATATAATTGTGGGCAAGGTATTTGCTCTTGGTTCCAGGGATATTGTCTCTGGTGAAAACTCTCGGAAGGGGGATGGTATTCGACCCGTTCAAATCGGAAACTACGAGACCACTCACCACCTTGGTATTGTGCGGCTTAATACAATCTATAGTTCGAATCATCACTTGGGTATCTGTACCTTTCACTTCAAGTTGCTCGCGAATATCTTCTGCAACAAAGGTACCAGTGCTACAAGAGTCAAGCATAGCATACGTGATGACTTCTTTATCGTTACTCTTTAGTCGAACCGGAA
>JAODVM010358808.1:0-11085 GCA_025400095.1 Phenganax marumi
ATCGGCTTTGTTTTAACAGACGCTAAAAACACCCTCATTTATGAGTCACGTGAGTCACAAAATTACATCTTAAAGTACACCTCATCCCCTGTCAGCTTAAACTAAATTTTTGTGACAGTCATACCTTGGTACTATTATTTGGTAGAACCTATCTACAAAATATTATAAAAATATTGCTGATAGTTTCTAAGAAAAATCACCCTCAAGTTTGGTCACATGAGTCACAAAAATACGCAGTCATGTAGAATTACAGGGTTAGTATGTATTTTCGAGCTGAATTCAACAGTAAGACTTTTTCCACTAACCGAAGATAAGACGCTCCAATAAAGAGTATCCTTCCACTTAAATCTTCATGAAAAAATGCTTTTCCTGGACTAATAGACAATGAATCATCTCCAAGCCTTCCATTCTTTGCCAATGAATGATCCGTGACAGACTTCACATGAAAAACTTGATTTTTGTTTGCAATATAATGCCAAGGATACCCACCAAAGCTTATATCATGATTACTACTCACTACCTCAAACAATACAGTAGGTTTCTCCAACAAGTTGACATTTACTGGCACTCCAAAAGGTGATGTTCCCACAATGCCACTGGTAAACTCGTCCATTTCAGGCAAACAAAGACCATGTCCAGGTTTTATAACATCTCCAACTTTCAAAGGTATAGTGTGGTTCTTAATTATGTTCTCAAAACTGAAGAATTGCAAGTTTTTTCTTCGATAGATAACGATTAACAAACCGTTTTTGACAGACGCATTGCACACGTCTGTGCCGAATATTCTGCTGGATATTGGTAACATGCAGACAAATTCTAAAGGAGTTACATTAAAAATGGCAAGATACAAGAAAACGTCATTGGGCTGTCTGGGTACACGGTGCATGACATGCGCACTTGATCTCTGAGGCAGCAGAGTAGACTGCACCACCAGCCTTTCAAGAGCCGTTTCCCAATATAAATACTTGAATTTACACTTGGTGGACAAACACACTTGTTCCAGACTTTTACCATTGTGTTTATCAATAACTTTCAAATAGTTATCTGCTGTGACCGCAACGAAATAAGGGCCATTAGCATAAAAAGTTCCTTGCACTTTGCAAAAGGTTGTCTGATCTAAATTACTTTCAAACATTAGCATTTCTTCCGTCTTGTACGGTGTTGTCAAGCTCAAAGAATGCCGTGGTGATCTGTACACGATCCTTGGCTCTCTGCTTACGTTAGTTAAATCATAGCAAGTAGAAAACGACTCCAAAAACAACCTATCTGGTATACAGACAATTGGTGATTTTGAGTAAGTTTTAAACACTTTTTTGAACGTTCTTCCAGATTCGATCATTGTTCTGATAATACGAATATCTTGAGTTACATTGGGCCCATAAATATGACGGTTCAATAAACTGGTAAAAATATTTCGGTTTCTTTTTTGCTTGAAGTGATAAGCCATGATAACTTGCTTGATGACAAGGGCCAGACTACAAGATGGACATGAAGTTTGGACCAAATCGAAACAAACGGCTGGACAAGTAGCGCTGGCACTTGTTTAAACACTGACCTTTGTACGTTGACATCTGGTTGACATTGTGTTTTCCCACTACAGGTCAGTGGGAACGCAGCATTGCTTGGAAATTTGGAATCTGTTGTTAGCGACTTCTTTCATAGTCAGATAAGAACCACATAACAAGAAGTTGTCTACCCGCTCGTGCCGGAGTTTTAACGAAAAGCCAAGTAGTTCACTGTGATTCTGTGAAGTGTGAAAGGCGCAAGCAGTTTACAAACCCGCACTCGGGCAACAGGCAACGGTGACCTCTGAGCCTCTGATCACCGTCTCTGACTCGGCCACGTTTCCTTCGGGAAGTGAACGCGAAATTTCGAAGGAAATGAATCGCATTTGGTTGTTAATGTTCTAAATTTGTGAACTTTCCGTAAAATCATCAGTACGTTGTCATTTTGACGTAATTGAAGTCTTTATTTAATCTATCACAGGTTTATAATTGAGTGTGGTTTGTTTTGTGAGCTACCTGTTGAAGTAGGCAAATATGACGCATATCGGTCGAGAACTTGCGCTATTTTTCTTTTTTACCCTGGCACTTTTGGTTCAATGTAAACCAGTACAGAAGCCCAAGGAAGAGAATAAAACAGAGAAGGATGATTGGCGAAAAGAAGAAGATCCCGCTTATGTTAAATATCTCAAGCAAGTGATCGAGATCTTAGAAGACGACGAAAATTTCTCAAAGAAACTTGAAAATGTGACGGAAGAAGATATACGGAGTGGCAAAATTGCGGAGGAAATTGACTTTGCGAGTCATCATATTCGTACAAGGCTGGACGAGCTGAAACGCAAAGAGATTGAGTCCCAGAAACAGTTACTGAGACAACAACAAGACACTAGAAGAGGAATACATAGAGAATACTGGCATCCATTGAATGACAGAGAGAATCCTAATACATTTGAAGTCTCGGATTTCAAGAAATTACTAGCCAAGGTATTATTAAGGGTGATTTAATGAATTAAAGCAGCGCGTTTTTTCTGGTTGGCTGAGCAGAGAAAGGAAAAATGTGTAGCTGCACCACAAAATAATTTAAGATCAGATGTAACATAAGGGCCACTCAGGTGACTCAGCTGTGCAAGGTGTGCACGTTTTTTATGCAAAACATGCAGTTTACTGGCCAGGGGCTGGTTGTTCGAAAGGTGGATAGCGCTATCCACTGGATAGTGATTTTTGTAGCCTTCGTATAATTTCGACTTGTAACGATAGATTAAAGTCTCTAGTGTTTACATTGTTGACCAAAAATGGAAGTTTTGACGTGTTTTGTCCAATTTTATGAATGTTGAAAAGTTCGCTATTCAATAGATAGCACTATGCACCTTTCGAACAACCGGCCCCAGAAGGCGGAGCAGTCGGACATCTGTTAGTCTCTCATCATCTGTGGTATTGTGCAAATTGCAAATATTATACCTCCTATCTTAAATAGCACCATGAAGAAATGGATGAGATTGACAAGAGAAGAAAAAAGGAGTTCCAACGGCATGAGATGGAGAAGAAACACAAACGGAAGTTGGAAGAAAAAGGCTTTGATGAAACAAAACAACGAGAATTTAGGGAAGAGAGAAGGAGACTGAGGGCGAAACATATGAAAGATGCTGAGAGAGTAAATCATCCAGTATGTAGAAATTTAAGTTATTGTCACTGACATCTTTCATATTGCTGATTCCGTCCATTTTATCTCTTTGCGGAATTCGGAAATGTTTCCAGTTTAATAATTTGATGTGCAAAAAGTTCTCTTTTGATCAGTTGATCTTGGTGTTTTCAGCTGTAATCGACAGGTGTCGATCAATCAGCCAAAAGTTTTGGTATTCGCTTTACTATGGTAGGCTGAGGGGGTTTATCAGTATGCTGATAAATATCGGTTTTTTTAAGAAACCGGTTTTTCGGTTCTTCAAACTTTGGAAAACCGAAACACCGAGAAAAGCATGAATTTCCCTTTAGTTTTTCTTGCGATATTATTTAGTAAAGGTCAGCAGTTCCAAATTTTTATACAATCGGATAACCTGAAGCCTATTAGGTGTTTGTAAAATTCATGTGCATTTGATTGGCTAATGCAGCTTGTCAGATGCCTGTGAACGTATGCGGCAGGACCAAGCAGAATGACTTTGCTAATGCTGAAAGCCTGAAACCAGTACTTTAAATTTCAAAATACTGTTATCCAGAAACTGAAAAAACCAGTTTTATAGATTTTTTTTAACGGTTAACGATTTCGATTTTCTCGGAATACTGCCTCAACCTATACTATGAAGTATTGGCAACAGTAATAGGTGATTGTTGTTGTCGGTTCTTCACTAATCTAAAAGTATTCATGTTAGTTGCATCACGAATTGTCAATCTACATTTTTAGGGCAGCAAGTCTCAGTTCGAAGAGGTTTGGGAAGAAGAAGATGGAATGGACAAAGATCAGTTCAATCCTCGAACATTCTTCAAGATTCATGGTGAGGACGGATATGTACAAGTCCTGTCATGACAAATCAACTCAATAGGCTTTGATGTATTTGCTGTTGTTTAGCAGAAGTTTTCTTGGAGTATTTTTCTCCCAAAAGTGTTACTTTTCAAACACAAACAAGAATAGAAAAGTTCACACCTCATATTATTGTACAAACACGAGCGTGCCGTTTGTAAGAATGATGTTAAGAAATAGTCTCTCTCCAATTAGATTGTAATTCATGTTTTCTGTTGAAACCTTTTCCCTGGAGTAATAGCAGAATAGCATTGGTAGGGGCTTTCGCTCGAATTGATAGGAAAATCTGGTTCTATCTTTTAGACTAACATGACAGAGTTTTGCATACAAAACCCATCGTAGCGAGTGAACGATTCGCTGGCCGTTCGTAGCACTATGCAATAGCATAAATTTTCTTTTTTTTTCTAATTATTGCAGACAATGATAATGATGGCCAACTAGATCCCTATGAATTGGAAAGTTTATTTTACCGCGAGGTGCAGTAACCTTATGTATAGTTAATGGTAACTGTTTATACCCGAGTAAGGGCCCATTGTCACCAGAATGTCGGTACTTTTGTGTTTCTATATGTAATGCTTTAACGACGGATAAAAATGTCTTTCAACTATACAAAGACCAGCGAAGTATTGTACAATACATGGCAACTTGAAAGGCTCTATTTAACGTATTTTGTATTACCGTAGGCCAGTAAAATTCATAACAGTAGTGATCCAGACTTCGACAGGCGTGCACTTGATGAAGAAGTACAAAGAATGCGGGAACATGTTGTTAAAGAGGTACACAGTATGTACAATTTACATTATCACAACAATTAGCGAAACAGCACAGAAAAAAGTTTTGACTCGACTTTCGACTGGATTAAAGTCGAAACGTTGTATCGAAATGTTTTGTTTATTTCCTGTTGCCTTGTTTCATATTTTATCAAAAGACGCATTGGTGCCCGTAACATTTGCTGTTGAAAGAACTCACAGTATTTTTCGTGATAACTGCAAATTTAACATCCATCTGATAATGCTGCTTGACAGAACTTTCGCTTGGTCGACGAATTACTCATTTATTACAACTTTAAAATTAGCTTCGTCGTTTTTATGCAGACGACTTGTAGCTAATCCACGACAAATCGCACTGTGTGTAGTCGTACGTACCTTAATCTCATCATATGATTCGAACAGACTAATCCTTATCTAATCCAGGTGGACAAAGACGGCGATGGTTTTGTGTCGTATGACGAATTCATGAGTGCTACGAAAAATCCGGAGTATGATAAACCACCAGAAGAAAACTGGAAACCAATCGATGACGAAGAGGAATTTACTGATGAGGAATTCGAGGAATATGAGCGAGCATTTGGAGACTACGATGAAGAGGTACGGAAAATACGACAGAAATCATGAATAACTTTCTGAAACCAAAGCCTGAAATAACGGCCGGCGATCGGCGGTTTTCAAACTAAATTCCACTTTTCCGATCAAATGTTAAAATGATCCGACATTTTGTCCGGACAAATTTTAGGAAAAAGAAATCTGTTTTTTAAATGATCGGGTCGTCACCAAGCACAGCGAGTATCTACTTCAGGATTATATAAACAAATGTGATGAAAAGAAACGAACTAAAACATTTGGGACCAAATTTGAAAAGTTCTGGTCAAATGTCACTTTGCTCAGAAGGTCTGCCGGACAAGCTTTAAAATTATTCCAGGGTCTGCTGAACCTGAAATGATTTACTACCATTTTTACCATCAACCTTTGATTATAACCCTTTATAAGGGGTGTATTCAACAAAACGTTTTTTTTTTGTTCTCATTTTCTTAATGGTGGTACCCCAGACTTGAAGAAAATTTCGTCAAATATCGATTTATAACAATAAAGTTCGTTCCTAACACGAAATCGGGTTCGAATTTAAGCCACTCCCCGTAGACTACATTCTTCCGTGTTTTGACTAGGGTTTTAGCTCATCAAAATTAGGCCACGATCTTCTGAGCTTCTATGCAAAGGTTTAAAGCAGAATACCTGTTGTAGTGATACAAACTACTGTGTTTGTAACTTGAAAATGCGTGGGTAATCTCCAAGCCAATGAGCGCTCGCATGGTTGCTTATTTGGTACAACTATTGTACGTATTGAATATTTATTGTGGTTTTGTACTCCATAGGATCATCCAAATGAAGTCGAAAGTAAGGAAGCTCCGGCCGCACACGACGAGGCTGCAGTTAAGGGAGTACCCGCAGCCCCTCATGTACCGCTGGCGCACTCACCCGAGCAAGAAAAACTTGAACATGGCGAACAAAAACAAAATCAATGATTAAAGTGTAGATACTAGTTGTTTACATATTCTATACAGATGCTTGAAATAAATATACGAATGTACACGGTTTTCGCTGGGTTGGTTGAGGGGAAACTCTTTTTGCTTTGAGTTTTGACTTGATAATTGGCAGTTTAGAATCTACCGACGATGCGGTCTTAATTTTAAGCGCAAATTCACCGAAATAGAATTTACATAATTGTCTAAATAGATAGTAGGTCACTTTAAGTATTCAGTGCGATGAAGTAGTTATCAATCGGGGATCAAGACACTCTCCCCTCCGCAGAGGCCTAAATGAAGTTTGTACCAAAAGAACCCACTGTTCGGTTATACCACGGGCAGCGTTGCGCGTATGTGCCCGCTTCGAGAAAAAAAATCAGGCTCCTCGGGGGGGGGGGGGGACAGAAGTTGCTTGTGAAAAATGTGTACCGAAGTACTGAGCTACATCAAAGAGTTATTTACACGCTGACATGTAAAATAGTAGCGATTTTATCATTCCGCAAATATCTAACCTGCATCTTTTGCCTAAAAGAGAGTGTCAAATGATTCGGATCACTACATTTAGCAATGAACTTCTGAAAAAAATTGGCATGGAACTCCTGAAACATTTAGCGTAGAACTCGTGAAAAATTTAACATGGAACTCATGAAACATTTAACATGGAATTCTCGAAAAATTTCGTATGGAATTCTGCAAAATTAGCTTGTACTTCCAAAAAATTTGCCCTGGAACTCCTAAACCATATAGCAGGGAATCCTGAAAAGCTTTCAAAATACCATAGCTCATTCTATTTCCACTGGTGTCTTTTTAACGTAGAAAGGTTTATCGAGAGGAAGAACGCCGCTATCTGCAATGACACAGTCTGTTTTAGGCCAAGAACCATCCACGTCGATGTTTTCGATCTTCTTCACAATATGCTAAAAGCAGTTAGAAAAATGCTATTGATAAAATCATCATTACAGTCATCATCAAACACTAATTGTTGATGAAATCATGTACCACGCGTTCAAATTGTCAGTTAAAAAATTCGTGTGCGAAACAGTGGTACGTCGCATGGCGATACGTGCTGTAAATAGAACACGAATTTCCATAGTAAGTGCTTACCATTCCCTCAAGTATGATGCCAAATATAACATGCTGGCCATTCAACCAAGGTGTCAGCGCAGTGAATATTGCAAACTGAGAGCCATTCGTGTCTTTTCCTGCATTTGCCATGTTGATCCAACCAGCCCCATAATGATTCAATTTGAAGTTTTCGTCATCAAATCTTTCGCCATAAATACTTTTACCTTCGTCAAAAGAAAACGTTTTCACAAATGTGGAGCAGCTTAGATTATATATATTTCATGGGAGTTTTGGTGATTGTAAAGCCTGCTTCCCATTATGTTGCCGACGATCGATGGTGAGAGCCAGTGCTGTTGAAGTAAATCTTCCAGAGGGGGAAGGCTTGAGGAGCAGAAAATCGTGAAACATAATGGCCGTGACGTCATACGTGCGCTACATGATGACAAGTAATCAATCTGATAAACACCGATGTTTGCAGATTTACATTCCTTATTTACTATTTAACGTCTAAAGCCCGTTTTCCACTACGCGAATGTGTTCGAGCGAAAAATAAATCTAGCAACGTCATTGGCTTGCTTTCGACTTTCTCGCGGGGAATTCTTTTGCTAGCCAATCACGTTTGCTAGATTTACTTTTCGCTCGAAAAATTCCGCCTAGTGGAAAATAGCCCTAAGAAAGATGCAACTGAAGAAAGATAAATATTTCCATTTGTGAACGATGCCACTCAAATAATTTTGATTCCAAGAGCCCTTACAGAATCAATTAATAGAAAATAGAACGGGAGCTCAGCTCTCCCTCAGATTGAAGAGGGGCGAAGCCCACCCCCCGCACCACCCCCTCTACAGCACTGGCGTAACCCCCGTACTTACGGATCACAAATGCAAAACTGGAACGCAGTCTTTCTTGCGATGTCACCGATGGGTCACCGTCATCGGCGACATAAAAAAAACAAGGCTTTAAGTTTATACGGAGTATGGAGAGTATTCACAGTATCAGGTAGCTAATATAAAGGCCCGTTTACACTGAAGACTTTCACGGCTTTCTTCAGTTTGAAGGATGCGGTACAGTGGACAGCAAACGAACCTCTTAATAATAGAACATTGTGGAAAGCATCAAGCCAATGTTACTGATCAAGACAATTTTCCATTGATCACGATACGAGACCTGACCTAGTTCTAACCTCTTCTGTTTCATGATTAGGAACATGGACATACAAACAGAGCGCAAAGCATTGATTTCTATACAACTGGATTGCTCATCTGGACGGAAAAATGAAGCCATAGCGAAACAATAGGAAACGACGAATTGGAGTACAAAGATGGCCGCTGCGAGACTTCCCGTCAACTGAAAACATCAACAAACCAAACCCGCAAAGAACGCTGGACTTGGAGTACCAAGATGGCGGAAGTGGCTTCAAAATTTTGATGGCCGATCATTGGGATTGAGCAATCCAGTTGTATAGAAATCAATGGCGCAAAGTTTCCAATATTCGCTGCACAGCTGAATTCACTCTTTTACATCCTTCACAGTGAGGAAAATCGCCATGAAAAGCCAGTGTAAAAGGGCTTGAGCGCCAGTTTTGTCTAAATCATCCATGGTAACCTATCAGTCTCTCGACTTCCGATCCTGGACATCAATCCAACAAAGAAATGTCTGGTAGCATACCCCCTCTTCCATTTCCAAGAGTGAAATCACCACCTGCAAAACAAATATACCATACACTGCATTAGAAAACAACAATATGCACTGCATCATATTTGTCAATACAAGAATGGCCGGCCAGGCGCAGTAATTTCTTTGTTTTTGACAATACCTTGTATCATGAAATCCTTAATAACTCGATGAAATTTGCTACCCCTGTAACCATAACCTTTCTAAGGGTAGTAGAAATCGAAAAAAAAAAGAAACGTCAAAATATTATTGTAACCGCTGCATTTCATTCGGTTGCATTTTGCAAACGCATACCTAAAAATTTGCTTTATAGCATTTTAGTTTTCAGAAACAAATAAACTCGACCTAAGCCGTAAAAGGCGTTATAGATGCCATCAGTTAAAACGTTTGCGACTTCATTCGCGCGGCATAATTAGGGCGTGTCGAGGCAATACAATTAGCCACTTCAAACACTGCAAATGCACTGGAAGCGAGTTTTAAAAAGTGGAAAGAGTAAGAAACAAACCTTTCTAGTCGAAAGAGCAGCTGAAAATTAATAAGTGTACAAAGTTTGACCACATTTGGATCGATATATTAAAAACGACAAGCTTCTAGAATTTGTCACATTAGTATAATTTAGTATTATTTTGGGGGACCCAAACAATACTAATTTATACTAATTCCGCAAATTCTGTACGCTTACTATTCACAATATATCTATCCAAATGTGGTCAAACTTTGCTTTCCTACTAAGTTTGAGCTGCTCTTTCGACTACAAAGGTTTATTTCTTACTCTTTTCACTTTTTAAAACTCGTTTCCAGTGCATTTGCAGTTTTTAAAGTGGCTAATAGTATATGATGGTTTTAGAAACACCACGATTTCTACGCTGTTGACCAATCAGCGCAGGTACTGTTTTGTAACAGCAACACGTTGGAAAGCTTGGGAGAAGCAAGAAAGCAATGGACTATAGTACAGCTTTCTAATTCACTACATGCGTTTTAGTTTTCGCTTTTGTGCGACTTACATACCTCATGAGTTGCTAAGGCAACAAAATTTCGAACAGTTTTCGGTACGACTTCGCCAAACAAACCAATCACAATTACACCTTGATCTACTTCGCCAATAGTGATGTTGAAGAAAGCCTAGAAAAAATAGGTACGCAATGCGTTATGGTAAGTCATGCTGAACGGTAAAAAAGGGAGCGATGGACAACAGTGAAAAAAGAGCCATACACAAAGGTGAAAAATAAATCATGCGCAACGGTGAAGTCTCTAGAGGGACAGAGCGTGCACGAGTTTGCATCAGTGTCGCTGTCACTCAGTCACTGATCAGTGCCAGTGGCATACTTTGCTCTGGGCAGCGCGCCTACCGTAATTATTCGATTGAAGGCCAACAGCGTTTATTAAAATTTTGGAAGGTGCGGCGTTTATTCGAGGTATGACGTTTATTCAAGGGAGGCGTTTATTTGAGGGAGGCGTTTATTCGAATAATTACGGTACCCTTCCGATTTTTGACTTAGCACGACGTTTACTGATATTGCAGAGCATATCGGAACTCAGGCTTGGACATCTTTTTGAATGATAATACATTTGTGTCGAGTCTGTCGACATCTCGTGACAGTACAGCATTCGAGAAGACGCAGCATATTATCAGACACATAGCCTCTTTGTTAGAAATACAACGCTTGTTCAATTTACGCGAAAATTAACGGATGGGAAAATCATACCTTTTGTGTTACTCTCGGTCCCCTAGATCTTCTAGCTACACAACTTGCAAGAATGACGATGAAACTCAATAATATACAATGGCCTTTCATGTTTTTGTTTGAATGAACGCGCTGTTCAAGTGATTGCTGTAGTGTTGCGGCGTGAGTTGCCCCGCTGAAATTTGATATTTAATACATCAATATCAGTGATTAAACTGCGGAGTAACTTTTTTGGCATACCGTATTTACTCGTTTGAACGCAGCGGCGCTCTTTAAATTTTCACAGCTTCAGATGCGGCGCTCATTCGGGGGCGGCGCTCGATCGGGGGAGGCGCTCTTTAAAAAATCTTT
>JAODVM010358918.1:0-11084 GCA_025400095.1 Phenganax marumi
TTGAACAAGTGCATTTGTCACAGTAAAAATTGTCAAAGTTGTGCGTACACACGGGCAATTAAAACTTGTTAAGTAAAGCTTGTCACAGAAAAACTTGCTCGTCTGTAACCGGCTTAATCTATCAATATCAGTCGTAATTTTATCTTACAACAATCAATGGACAATTTTACGAAGGTCACAAAGAATCGCTGTCCAGTGGATTGCGCTATCCACCTTTCAAACAACCGGCCCCAGAGCTCGTATACGTGTATATGTTGTTTAATATTGATCCATGGTGTGTGCACCAACTTAAAGTTCGTTTCTGTACATAGCAACAGATGTTTGTATCGTGCAGGTACATTTATTTTTCATTATACCATAACTGATATATCTAAATACATATTACATTTACACATTACATTATATCTTTAACATAAAGTAATGTTTTAACCTCAATTGTGAATAGACTTTGGTGATACAATGCTGTTATTGCACTTGATCAAAACCTACTAATTTATCGAAACTGACTTTAGCTACTGATCTCATAGTCTCATAGTTACTAGCCTCTTCGTCACCTTAGTCTCATATGTATACCAGCACTGGTATTATCGTTGATTAAAGTGATTATTACTTTATTAATTGAATAAGTTAACGCTACCCTGATATGAAGGCCTTCTTTATATTGATACGTTGTATCGAGAAGTGGTTGAGTGAAAACTGGGTAACGTACTTCACCTTCACAAGTTTTCATTAAAAATAAAATAGAAAAAATTTAAAGACTTTTACCAAGTCTCGATGCAAAACACCGTATCTCCATGCAATGACTGTACGACTATCGTCGCACTAGCAAATTACTAGAGAATCGATATTAAAATACCAGCTGTCAAAAATAATGTTTACACGGCAACAGGGGGCGAGGTATGCTTGTATTTTGCCGTGCCTAAATCTTGATCTGCTACTTGGATAGAGATATCTGAAACAAGCAGACTTGTTGTGACTGTGTACTTGTTTACTTGAGCTAGCGTGTCTCAATCCTTGATAAAAATATGTCTCCACGCGCTATAGGTGGAAAAACATGACTAAACATCAATTATCAGTCAAAGTGATAATGATTAATTGCATTATGTTTATGTGCTTGCCAGCATAACATGGAATCATCGAGTTTTGAAGAATGGACCGCTACTCATGCATTCGATGCTATTCGAGGGGTTTTTGCAAAAATCCCTCCAAAACATTTCCTTGTGGCTTATCAACATTATATAACATGCCTCATTATTATTTTTGCGCATTTCGATGACGTTTGGTCAAAGCGAAGTGTGATAAGTTGGAGTGGATGTCTCCTTCCGAACTCTTGTTTGAATACCGTGTTTGGAAGTGTGAGCTGAGTCTGAAGAAGACCACTTGGGAAAAACCGAATACCAGACGTTTGACTCCACTGTTTAGGTTTGACTTACCTTTGGGATAAAAATAGGTGAAAATGTAACGTCTGTTTATGATCAATGCCATCACCAATTAAAACACAGGCAAACGCGCTTGTCAAGTATCCAAACCACATCTTCAATAGCAAATTTCTCGGTCTTCATGAACGTGAACACGAACATGAACACGAACAAAAAAAAGGGGGGCAAAGTCGTTGGTCAATTTCTCATATCATAAATTCCGTTTACTCTTTATCATGCACACGTTTGCATGGGCTTTAAACGAAAAGATAGTTGAAACTTCCGAGGAAACTTCAACATCTATAGCGCGCTTATGATCAAATTAATACCCCAAACTTGCGGTTGGGATAAGGAGCTCAAAACGTATAAAATCCTTATAATCAAGTTAGTGGGCAATTAACAGTAAGGAGAAGAAACCGCAATTTCTTGGAAAAAAGCAACACGCATGTCCTACTGCTACACGACAGGCCAAACTGCAGGTAAAATCCCGCTTCATAAAACCTCATGAGCCATTTCCGCGCCAAGCGATCTCGTATGTCGTGTTGTTGGGGTAAAGATAACTATTTGGATAATCCGCGTGCAATACATTCTCATGTTTTTCTACGGACATTGTCCGATTATCCAGCTTTCCTAATTAGCATCAAATGCGTACGCTAGCCTAATAAGTAATAATAACAATTTTCAATTCTTGCAAAATTTCCTGCAAAATATTTTGCTTGCTCTGCCCCGCCCAAATGAATTTTGTATGAATGACTTGGACATATAGAGAATGTAATCAACGCTTCGCAAGTCGCCTACCCGAAGGCTATAATGTTGTATTGTACATAAGTTTCTGTGAAATGAACGTTTTTGTTTATTTAAAATATAAGTAAAGCAACATAATTAAGTGTCACCAAATAGTTGTTTCGCAACAATGAATCTTGGGTTTCACATGGAAACTTTTTAATCCTACAACGATTTAATTCATTCTACATGAAGATTAGAATTGTTTTTATCCCCGAAGAATTTGAAAGGTTTTTTAATCAAAAACTCTTGAAATTTTTTCAGTAGTTTACATTTGGTGCAGAAACTATATATATTCAGGAAAAGTCGTTTGTAAATCAACCTTTAATGATTGGCACGTGTTTCATTTTTTGCGCAACGTTTCTGTATGCGGAAGTTCGATGACCTTCGTCGCTGCGTTGAAACTGCGGGCACAGTGCACATATTTCGGCATTTTTCAAACGCGATTCTTTCATTTCCGTTTGCGAAATTTGCGCGCACGCGAGTGACACGACTCTTCTGGAGTAGAAATATGTAAAATGGCGTGTTGACAACCGATTGCCAGCAAGTGATTCGTATCGTCATATACATTAGCCATGGTTTGCGTTATTCATGATTGCGCACACGCAACGCCCTTGACATTATCGTGAAGTGTTGGTGAATTCTCTGTAAATAGCTCTCTACTGCTATCAACAGCGTGGTCATGTGGTAGCGCTGAATGTGCGCTGAACCTTATTTCCCTATGGGTGGGGTTGAATAAGCCCCGCAGGGCAGCAGCAATTGGTGGTCAACTTTGCAGTTTATAACAATTGTCAAAACTACATGATAATAGCTGTAAACTTTAAGCTCCTTCACTCGGACGATTTTTGCCGTCATCTCTCTCATCTTGCCTTGGCGTATGTGACTGAGCAAGTTCACTGTCGAATGCATTGGCAAAATTGATGGATCTAGTATATTCACAAGTTATCCACTCTATCACATCGCTCAACACGAGAGATTTTAGCCATTAGGAGATTCTACTCCAATATAAAATAGCAAATCATACTTCTTCTTCATTTTTTTTTGCGTTTTTTAACAACATTTTTTGATGAAAACTGCTAGTTGACGGCCATCTATTGTTGTCTAATGAAAAAGCTACAGTTTTTAAAATAAGTATAAAAGGTGGTTTGAATCGGCGCAAAAATTTTTAAAAAGAAAACAAGTTCTTGGGAACATTTTTAAAAATTCAAATGAAATGTTTTGAGTCGAGATCTTCAAGTTTCAAACATTTTATAATGGTTTGGAGAAAGTTGCAGTGGTAATAAATCACGCAAGTTATCAAAAGTTCTAAACTAACTAGGTAGCAACGATGTAAACAACGAACAGGATGTTTTGCTGCTGGAAGTATAGGCAAGAATTTAAAGAACGTTTTTGCGAGACGTTATCGTGGTTAGCGATCGTGTAAATACAGACATCATGCAACCATGGTTTTCAAAACATATTTCATAAACACAGAAATAAATTGAATTTGGCACACATTTGAATATGCTATCGGTGTTTTGTCCTTTACTTGGAAGTGTTGTTATAGGGCAACTTGTATTTTTTTTACTCTATTCAACCCCACGTGAGTTTGTCTTAAAGATAGGGGAACAACTCGATCAGTGAATGATAATTTACTCCCGAACGCAATTCTCCTTTTTAAGTCGTTTTGACAACCGTTTGTCGGCCCGTAAATCATGAAGATGAAGTGTTTGACTAGAACCCTCTTTAAAATTCTTCTAAGCTTATTTGGGACCGTGAATTTTTAAATAGTAAATAGCAATACTATCATGTGTATGATTAAAGAATGTTATATTATTATAATTATTATTAAATGTTATTATTAAACTATAATGACAGGTACACAGTCATTTGCTAGCTTAGAATAGGAATTTTAGATTCATGAAAAATTAAAGCGCGGATATACGTCTGCAACCGCTGACTTTGATCCAAGCCAAAAAGTTAATGTAATAGATGATATGTTTTAGCATGCGTTTTGGTATAAGCACTCTGAAATGATCAAGAGTTTTGTATAGCATTTGACTGATTGGATATTTTTGTTGTGTAGAGAAAGAGTCGAACAAATTGGAGTGATCTGAAATGCTTGTCAAGGCTTGAAGGACAATTGAGATTTATTTCAGGCAGAATTCAAGTATGCCAGTCAAGATCATGGATACCAATCTCGAATGTTTTTAAGTTTCCGACGAGAGCTACTTTACCTGCATCCTGTCTCGATGCGAAGTTCAAAGGCTTAGACAAAGACAAGGGAGATGGCTTTTATTGGCTCAACCCCTCCGGGATTGACGACCTAAGAAATGCATTTGTAGCATACTGTGACATGACTACGGCGGGGGGTGGTTGGATGCTGGCTGCTAAGGTCACGCATGATTTTGCGTGGATTTGTCCCGAGCGTAAGGGATTGAGTTGTTATGACTCTGAGGTGGACCCCCTTCGTGCGAATTTGTTTCACCCCACTCACGCGAGGGATTTCGTTGATCTGAGGATTACTAAAGATGAAAACTCTGGAGTGCATCTGAAAAACGCTTTAATTAGAAAAATATTTGAAAGTAAGTACGTAAGCCTATATGTTTCTAAAGCTGCACAACTTTTTGGTGCTAGGTGTCGCTTGGCTTTTTCGGTGTTTTTTCTGGGGACAGTTGTGCAAGAGTTGAATAGCGCTATCCATTGTATAGTGAATTTTTCAACGTTCATAAAGCTGGACAAAACAAAAATCACTATCCAGTGGATAGCGATATCCACCTGTTTACTATATACCATTCCATGCGTCATACGTTATCATTGTGCCGGTTTAGTAGCATTTATGCATTCAAACTAATTTCTTGTTCAATTTTCAGACAGAATTTTTTTAAAAATTTAGAAGTAATTTTGAAGATCATACTTTAATATCTTTTGTGACCTCGTGTATTAATTTATATTGTATTATAAATCTACGTCATTGGAAAATCTTAATGAGCTAACGCTTTATCGCGGGAGACACACGAGGCCACAAGTGTTTGTTTGGCTAAAGCTTTGCACCTGTGGCTTAATTTGCAATTAAACTAATCGTAAAAGTAAATATTTAGATGCGTGGTGTTCTAATTTAGAGAAAAGATTATAGTTTTCGGTACTCTTTCTTTCTAAAATATATAGAAAGAATAGTGTGTTAATCTCGAATCACAATGCTTCGATATTCCGGATTAGTTGCGAGCTAAGCTTGCATTCAGTCGTAGATCTGATCTGACATGAATCCTGGATAGCAGAAAATAAAGATAACTAACGCCAAGAGAAATTTTCAGATTGGTTTAGTTAAAGAATCGAAAAGTAATAGTCTCCTTGGCGAGCAAGATTATTTGTGGTCACACACAATATAGTGTGAATATTGCTAATATCGTTTGGCGTTTAACAAAGTAAAAGTATATTGCCACTACGGTATGATTCTGCTGCCGAATGCAGGCACACTGTGTATTCCATTGTTTTTTAACAAAGTGTTTACATCACCAATCACTAACATATTATTATCCACCATACAATTTGCCACCTGCGAGATATTTAGTAAAGAAGGAAACCGCTTATTCATCATTAATCTCATTCAACTTTACAGGACTTAAAATGATGGCACTGTGCTTATATAAACAGTGTAAAGCAGGTGGCTAAACTTAAGTCTGAGATGAGGATCATGTAATTAATTGAAAGCCTAGATCTGTTTATTGCTCAATCCAGAAGGGTGTCTATGTTTTGCTTTCTCAAAAATTGTGTTTATACAGTATAGGGACACACAGGAAGAAATCTATAGCATAGTCGTAGAAATTGATGATGCCCTGTCAAACCTGACTAGTTTGGCGTGTTTGTTTCGCTACTAAATCCGCATTTGAAGGTTTTAGTTTAGACCTTGTAGTAACGAATAGGGTCGCCAGCCGTGGCAACTAGCAATGCAATTTCCCACGAAATGGTATCAATCGAATCTTTATAGATGTATTGCAGTTTTGCACAAGTTCATTAGCATTGCTTGACTAGTTGCCATGGCAACCTTTTCCACTTTCATGTCTCTGGTTCAACCTTCACTGCAATAATTACTTGGATGCGTTTGTTGCTATTCGATAAAATTTCAACTCAAACCATCTCTTTTCGCAATCCAGGTGGTCTGCAGTCAGTGCGGTTTACTTTTGTAACCGCCGACAAGGGCTGGACACCGAGCGAGGACGCATACGCGGCTTTCAACAGAAAAAAATCAAACTCGCTATTTATTGATGGAAGTTGGACAGAATATAGTACTAAAGAGAATGATTACACATGGAACGTGATCAAACATGATCGAGCAGATTTTAAATTCTCCGGTAAGTTTATCAAAAACATATAGAAAGATAAATGGTTTTCATATAGTTCAGATATCACTGTTCCAAATGTGCCCTCTTAAGACTGGAAACCCCATTTTGAGAAAATCTCAAAAGTAGACAATTTCGTTGTTTAACTCTTCAAAGTAGGCCAGCAGCTATGTATAAACTAGGTTCTTAAATGAGGTTTGATCAACTTTAAAAAATATATTAGGCTAAAAAATCGAAAACTAGGTCACCATTGACAAACCACATGAACAAAAAAAAACCGCATTTGGAACCCTGTAGATATTTCATTCATGACAAAAATACCAGTACTGGTATATATGAGTTGTATTGCAGCATGAACTGAATTGCGCGACTATTTACAATTGTTTTTCTAATATACACAGTTTATATACTACCCAGAACTGTTTATTAGTACAGCAATACTAGCTTCCTACACTACCTATAGTAATCCACCTTGTCAACTTTCTGTGTAGGAGAGAACCGGTGTACCCTAAGAAAACCTGCAAATTTCGGCGGAGTAGTTAACGAACTCTTATCCTATGAGTAAATTAAGTCTGCGCTGAGAATCGAACTCACGACCTCATTGGTGAAAGGCGCTTGTGCTAGCGAGTACGCATCGGTGAAATCTTCATGTTGTCACACGTTTTTCAAGCGCAAGCACAAGAAATGTTTGCTAATTCTTAAGATTTTTTAGTTACAACAGTAAAGCGATTGAATGCAACGCTGCTAAATTCTTCTCTATTTTGAAAGTGTCATATTTTGTATATTTACGTCTATTTGCATCGCTGAAAATGCTCATGATATTTAAACTATTTTTTAGGTGGTTTATTGTGCTGGGGGAGCAATGTCGAAAGTTCCTATCGATTCTATGATCACGGTCTGCACGTGGGTGCGGCTGCGTTGGGAAAGAAAAAATGTCATCTCGCAAATGACGAGACTGAAATTATGCTGAAGAGTCATTACGCTGTTATTGATGGAACCGGGCGCAAAGGGAACTGGGATCGAGCTCAATTCGGTTTCCTGACGTCACAAGTTTTGCAAGCACCTTGCAAACGCATCGCCATTTGGGTTAGATGAGGAGTTACAATTCTGGGACCCGTTGTTCGAAAGTTGGATAGCGCTATCCACTGGATAGTGATTTTTTGTAGACTTCGTAAAATTTCCCATTGATCGTTATAACTTAAAATTACAACTTGTATCGATAAATTAAAGTCTCTAATATTTATATTGTTGACGAAAAGGGAAGTTTTAACATCTTTTGTTCAATTTTATGAACGTTGAAAAATTCACTATCCAATGGATAGTGCTATCCAACTTTCGAACCGGCCCCTGGATCGGCATGTTGCAACGTCATGTAACTAGGGATAATTTTTTCACCCTAGTCGCCAAAAGAAAAACTGGTTTTCATATGCGCAGTTATTGCCTTGGCAACTTTGATTTTTAAGAATTTACCCTTCCATTATTTCCGACTTCAGAAAAAACTCTTGGCTACTAGGGTAGATTCTGTTCGTCCTGAACTGTCGACGCTTTGACTCTCAAAAGTTTGAGAGCCTTTAGACTTTCTCCAAGTCTCTCTTTGTGAACACCCATTATAAAAGATTTCGCAGTATTGTACATCTCATGTCCAAATTGTGTATTGCGTATATAACCGTGGTTTTTATGCAGTATAGAGGGTTTTCATAAAAAGAGAATCTGTTATTGTCTGGTGTCCAATACTTTGGATTTAGCTATACATAGATATTTATTAAGTACATTGGCAACCTGCAACATTTCAGCGAGTGTCGATGTCTGTAATATTTTAGATTTGTTGTCACAGAGTTACTATTGTAATACATCATAGCTATTGTATTAAAAACACTGGCACTATGCTAAATAGCAGAAATATATATTAAATTTGTATTTAAATTTTTTCCCTTTTTGGACCTTTTTTTTTAAACCAAGCTTCCTTGAAGCCAGGTGTAGACCAAGATTTTTCAGCTATTTTTCTGGAGCAAGTTTTGCCAAGCTTTTTACTTTGGGTCGAGGTTTTTTGTACCGGATTTTTTTGAACCAATTTATCAACCGAGTTTTTGCCGTAATTTTGATCATTTGATTGACTGGTGCGATTTTAATTGTTATCAGACTGAGTGTAGTAAAAACTACACTTAGAAATAGCACACAGTAGCCAAATACTCCGCTAATATTTGCTGCTTGACAACTTAACTCTCTTTGTTGTTATTTCTTGTATTAGTACATTGTCTTTAGTTATTATATTATTACTATGATTACTTTATTACATGTTGTGACATAAAAAATATAAATATACATATATTCTAACTATTGGTATACAGGTTAGGAGATAAAAATTCTTCGGTTTAGAAAAATGTATTTTCTTTTTTCTTTCGTTAAAAGTTAACGTATTGTTTTTCACATTGGTTTAAACAGATTTCTTTACTCTATAGCGATAGACTCCGTAGTCTACAAATGAAATTAAATATAAAGTTATCACTCATGTAGAATCCTAGTTAAACTTTAGTCTATTTCTCGATTGATGTGAGACCTTAAACTAATCTTGCATGTGCCAGCATTGTGCTAATATCACCTCATCAAAGTATTGTACCACGAACCACTCATCTCGATATCTCCTTGCGGTCCAATTGCTGTCACGGGCAGCAGCTACCGCACCCACAATGCAATTCGTTGGCAAGGTGCTTGCAGGAATTTCGAACCCAGGAATCCGAACTGCGCGCGGTCCCACTCGGCTTTGCTGCCTGAGGCATCTAGTCTCGCATAATGACTTTTAAGCATTATCTGTTCTTCATCGTTTGAAAGATGGCACTTCTTTCCTTTTGAGGGTGTCCCGACGTGCAGCCCTTGGTCATAATAACGGTAGTTTGATTCGACTTCCATACCCCAACAAATGATTGAACCTAAGAAACAAAATACTGAATTATTTGTCCTTCACTAACCTTCTTAGATACATAATTATGTTGTAAACAGGGAGAATTACTCTACCAAATACGTCACCAGGTTGTTACGTCACTTGTTATATATCACGTGACAATTTCCCGCCAATTCTAATTTCAAAATGGCGACTAAGCACATGGGTGCATCGGAAGAAAATGCTCTGAAGAAACTAAACATTGCTCGTTTTTTAAGAAGCATGAACGATAAAATTTCAAAGAAAAATGCTTGCTGTGACTTGAAGCTATTCGAGAAGATTGTTTATTGTTGAAAATAAAGCAAAACATGAAGGAAATTGAGGGTATGTCAGAAAAGTTTGTTGTTAAGTTTCGTTGTTTATATTCTCCGAGGTATATTCTCTTGTTTCGTCTTTGGCGCTCAATTTTTGACTAAAAAGATTATCCATATAGTGCTGTTGACTTGGCGTTCTAAGTATTATGGTTTGCCAAAGATGTTTTGCATCTTACTTAAAACTATGAAGTAAATAGCGAACAATATTAACTTCCGTGTTTTAAAATACTTTAAATAGCGCGGCGAGCTTTGTGATAAAAATGAATCATTATAAAAATATCAAACTGGGGGGAGCACTCGAGTAGCAAATATGTCGGCGACTGTCTGATGTTAAAGTATACAAGACTGAGACTATGTGCACACGGTAACGTTTTCGAGTGTTTTTATTAGTGTTTTCACGTGAAAATGATGCAAACACTATCAGTTTCCGACAGAAGCTGCAAGCTAATTTAATGTATTGAAAATATTTTCCCTTGGACCGTGTGGACTGAGCATCAAAATGATAAAAGAGACAAAAAAATTTTTGAAAACGCGCGAAAACGACCCCCGTGTGCACATGGCATGATATTCACTCCACATGGTTAACATTTTTATGGAAATTGAAGACTCGATATGAACACTTTCTTACAACATGTCGCCTCCATAATTTTGCTGAAAGAAGTCTACAAAACATGCTATCTTTGTACAAAACTTTCTTTGCCCACTTATGAAGTGGTTGTTACTTGCTTTGACCATGCAAAATGAACGTGACAGACATAAGCGCTCTCTCATTTACCTGAAAACTTTAGACTTTTTCTATCGTGTCGTAAAACATTCCACGTGTAGTCTTCATTGTCACTTGAATAATCAACTAAAGTCTTATCTACAAATAGTTGATTTGGTTTCTCAGAATTAAACGCGGCGTAACCGTCCTCGCTTGGTTCCCAACCTTCTGATGCAGTTACGTAGGAAAATCTCACGGACTGACGACCACCTGAAGCGAAAAACTTGATTTAGCCGAATGTCTGTATGGCGAAATGTCCATATCATTGAAGGGCTTTTTAATGACTTAGGTTCTTCTCGGACCTAACAAAGCGTCTACATTATAGAGTTTACCGGATGAGATAGGGGTTCGCATGAAAAAAGTGTCTATACGCTGTTAGAGAGGTGTTCATAGTAAAAGAGGTGTCCGCATCGGTCCGCATTCGAGAAGCTTGCCCCCAATTGACCATAATAAAAAAAGATGGCGACATGTCGATTTTACCAGAACCTTTGCGCAGATAACTTTTATATGCGATAAAAATACTAGAACACATCGCCTTGAAGTCAGCAA
>JAODVM010359029.1:0-11084 GCA_025400095.1 Phenganax marumi
CAATAATAAATATACATGGTGTATCCTCAAAACGTATAGTGATATTATTTTCACCATGCAAAACTACAAGAATCTTATTTTGCGAGAATAATTCTTTAAAAAGCCTAATCTGTGAAATAATTAAATTTGCTCGGTTGATAAACCGAAGAAATAGTTTCATACCGAGAAATTATGAAAAATTTAGTTGAATGAAGTGACCACGTGAAAATTTTGCTTGTATCTATACCGGCAACGTTTCTTCCCGCGATCATGTAAACAGGACTTTACCTTCTATTTTCCACCTTCCTACTTTTTCAAATCAATAATTCAAACAAATTTCAAAGTCAACCGAGTTCTATCAGTAGAGTGTTTATATTAGAATTAAGTACAATGCTAGTATTTATTATTGGCGAAATGAAAATATTATATTTATTGTGCGTCGCATTCAAGATATATAATAGCAAGAATGAAGTCGGTCCATATCTGATGCGTCTTTAACGAGATTATTGATTATTCGCTGTATATTTCAGATGATTTTAGCTGGAGCTGTGCGTATAGCTGACTTGATTGACAGATGTAGAACATCGGTTGTGGTTCATTGTAGCGATGGCTGGGACAGAACTGCGCAGGTATTGTCAGATTGGCGTGCTTTCTTGCTATGCTTTTTGTTTTCTTTTTCACGGTGAAAGACTTATTTTTAATTTCTCGAAGATCATAATTCGCTTCTAAGACAAATTTTTCGAATTTTTTTGATGTTTTGAGATTTAATTGCTCATATATTACTTGGAGTTTCCAAGGTTTTTCCTTGGTACATACGAATGTAAAGTTGAAAGATCACCAGGATATTTTTGCAATTAAAGTTTCGGCCAGCTTTGCGAACACTAATAATGCAATCAATTATTTTAACTGTTCAGCACCGTTTGCAAGTAGAGTATATGAATAAGATTTGGTATCAAGAAATATAACCTTTTTCACGCCATGCGACCAGGCCTTAAAATCCGCCATTTTCGGACGACAAAATCATTGTTTTTGACCTTTAGTTTTTATCAAGAGAAAAGATGTAGAATATTACGCTTGTTAAAACTTGTTTAGCACTTGCTGTCTTCATATTTGTTAAAAATTTGGGTTAAATTGCGAAATTTTTCCACGTATAAATTCGCGCCGAGACTATGCATTTTTTAATTTCGTATTTTCTCGGCGAAACGTCAAAATCTAGTTCTGAAATGTTGCACAAAGTTAGCAACAGCCACAGGTTTAAGTTTGCTGGAAAACGTGAAGTTTTGTCAGTTTTCTTTTTAATGAAACAAAATTTGCGGCTTAATTCAATTACTTTTGCCACCCGGAAATGGCGGATTTTAGGCGTGGTCATATAGCGTGAGAAAGGCTAATTTAATGCTAACATTTGTGTAGCTGACTTCTCTTTCAATGTTGTTGTTGGATCCATATTATCGAACTATCGTAGGATTTGAGGTATGAACCGATTGATTCCTGACGTGTATGCAAGCGTGAATGAGTTTAGTTTAACTCATTGAACTAAACATACATGGAACGCTACCTGCAGCCAAAAATTGAAGCCAAAAGTCCGAGGTCAGCCCTAGTCTTTCCACACAACGCAAAACTCGGCCAAAAAACCAAACATATAAACATTATCGGAAAACGAGTCAAACTTTGCCAAAAAAACAAGCTTTACGAAGCTGCTAAGCATTTTTTAGCAGAAAGTAAGAAAAAAAAACACAAAAAAGAAAATAAATGCAGTTTTTTTCTAATTTTATAAACGAATTGCCCCCAAAATTGCTTCTTTTTCGGCACAAAAACGCAAGCTACAATTAGGAGGGAAGCACTGACATATGTACATCTGGACTGCTTGCTCCTACGCTTTTTGACTTGAGGCTTGCGTGGTCACTAAAGTCACGAAGGCTGACAAATATGAGAGTACTGTGACATCGCTGATTCTTCAAATAAAGTCAGCAATACTGGTCAGCAGCTGACTGCATAAGTAAACACTCTCATAATTTCGGCCATCTTGGACCACGCTTTTTGACGCCAAGGTAGTCCAGATGTTTGTATGTCAGTGGAGGGAAGTCTGTGTTCTCGCGAGAGAATCGCGAAACAGTAAACACGCGTGTCTGGGTGTCAAATTTGGCTTCAATTGATTATTAAACAGTATTACTAGAGGTAGCGTTCCAGGTATTTTTAGTTCAATGGGAAAAATATAGCGGATCAACAGGTTGGTCATATGATAGGCTTTCACCAGCTTTCACCAGAGAATTTTACTTTTCATGGTAAGACCCTATTAAACAGCTTCATGGGTCAAAAACGACTTTCAATCTTAACAATACTACAGTAAGAGCTCTTTCATTTCTTCATCATGCACCAGTTCCAAGGGTCCAATATTGCTTATTTTGTCTTCCATTTCAGAGTAATAACTATATTATTCAACATTATATCCCACCCGTACACACAGTACCTTTGACGTTCTTGGAGCTGCAAATATCTCTGATTCATTGCCCTAGAATAAGATAAACAAAAATTTTCACACAATTGTTTGAGCTGCACATATTTGTGAGAATTATATTTACCTGTCCTCCTTGACCACAATTCACAGCTGCCCTACCAGCATTATATATATGAAACCTGAACAAAAATACTATTCTAAATCTCCCATGCGCAGGGCATTGTGTTTTTCAGAATGTGTGGTACGACAGAACAACTTGTAGTCAGTTGTTTAACCTATTGAGTGGAAATGCAACAAAGTAATCCATAATCATAGATTTTCTGTCTAATGCCAAATGACTATTCTGGTCAGGGCGGCACTCTTACTGATAACTTTTGATTAACTAATCCACCAGCCAATTTCTTTCTCAATCCATTAAGTAGCAATCAACCTCAATGTGTCCTTAATTACATGTTTTACTCAGTCTGATGCTAGACAATTTTACTCATCAGGGCAAAACCTTTACCACAGACTGGTTCAAGAATAAGTGCTCCCACTTTTCAGGATTTATCTTAACAGAAGGTAATTTTACAAGGTTTTGAGGACTTTTTTAAGGAATTGAACTTTCTAAGGATTTTTTGAGGAACTTAGCAATCAAGGATATTTTGAATGTTAGTTAGAGGGTACACCACGAATATTCGTGGTGTACCCTCAAACTAATAATCATATTGTTGTTTTCGTCATGCAAAACTTCAAGAGTCTTACAAAGACATTTCATCAAAACTACTCAAATTTATGCAAATAAAGATGTAGAGATATCTCGGCAATGCCATTTCCGATGATGTAAAGCCTCCAAATTTTCAAATATTTCCACTGGGTGTCAGCCACGGTGGCATCGAGTGCAATTTTCAACCACACTGAATTTATCTTGACTCTCCTTACACTGCTAACATGTAGAAAACCAATCATTGTTCAGCATTTTTGATTTTAGCATTCCCCGATGGTAGTGTAAGAATTTTATTTAAATCTGAGGAAGTTTGTTTGTTTTGGTAAGGAATTTGAAAGGTATCCCTAGCAAGCGGAATGTTGAGAATAAAAAGCTACTTCTAGTGCCTAAGACAGCCTCCGTACATATAAATAACACTCACTGAATTGGTCATTACATCATGACTATGCCTACCGACAATGAGGATTAAGTGCCAGCGCTAACATGTCCAGTAGAACAAACCAATCTTGGGTAAGTTTTGTCACACAAAGTTCAATTAATAGTTTTGTTGAGTCATAAATACATCTCTAAACGAAATATTTAAAAAAATGTATCATAGCAAATTTTCACTCTACTCATGTGCTTGTGTGCTGGAGCTGAGAAAAGGAATTGGTAAGACTAAACCAAATTTGTACAGCACCTGGATTTCATATTTCCAACTGTGAACAGCATCATCATTAAGGATTTTCTGGAAAGACAAACTCAAGCCTTCTCTAAAAAACCTTTGACAAGCTCCACTTTTTGTGTCCAGACCTAAATAGAAAATGCGAAGTAGAAAAAATTAATCTGCCAACAATAGCACAAAAATTGAAAACAACTGAAACTATATTTTCTTTATTCATTTATCCAATTCTTCTTGAACCACGTTATTTCTCATGGAAATCTTTATAACATAGAATATGGTCACTAATTTTGTGTTGTAGTGTAATTATGTGGACGAGCCGTGAAACAGCATGTCAAAACCTGTTATAACAAATTGCACACTTGCAAAGACAGATGAATACAGTGCCCAGAATGGAATTGGAGGTCAGAGCTGATCAACCCAGCTAATAAGATGTTTTCAGAGAATATTTGCATGGGATCGGAAATTTCACTCCTGAACGAAACTCCTATTTGAACAAGAATTTACTCTTATTTTGATCATACTATACTCATCAAGAACATTTCTAGGAGACTTAGGGACAGCATTACACACCTTCATTTGAAAATGCTGCTTTTGTGCACTAACGGAATACATGCTATATATACAATAAGGCAAAAGAATAAGATCCACTATACTGCAATTAATTGTGTTTCCACTTTAAAAAATAAATTTATGGAAAAAATTTTCCACCTCTATCATTCTAGTACTCTGCAATGGGCAAATTTGTTCATAGATACCTGCTCGACACAGTCTTATGGATGCTCGTAACAACACCTCTAGCTCACACTTTGGCAACACAGGGACGACCCATTTTTGTCGAGTAATCATTTCATCCAATCTTGCAAGCTCTTCGACAGGAAATATCGGATCTCCATTCTCATCGATAAGAACTTCATCTTCCACGGCCTCGACCTCGGGTGTTCCTTGTACTGCTTCTGAGCTTTCCCCTTCCTCATCTTGCTGTTCGTCCTCTTGGTTTGTGCCCTCGGGAGCAGGAGTTTGGTCAAGTGGTACTCCACCTCGCACAGATACAGTCATCGTTTTCAAGTTTCTCTCATATATATATTCACCTTTCAATTTTTAAATAAGACATCTGTAACCAGATAATTCTTGATACCAGTTGGAAAGCTATCTAAAACAAACAATATATTACAACATTACGGTAGATAAGGTCTGTTACATATAAACAATCTTCCACAAGGTATCCAGTTAATATTACTTTCTATACAATACTTATGTGTTTCTGACTTTCTGCTTTATGTAACCTCTTGAGTAGCCATTTGCCCTAATGTAGCCTACTTTGATCTGTTTTACTACCCAACTCCAGCTGATTTTACTAATTAAGCTAAGACATTTCAAATGTGCCTTACGTATTTATTTTACTCTACCTATAATTTTACTGGACAAGCAATTTTACTGGTCAGGAAGAGATGTTTGCCACCTGATGAAAGGTACAGTAAATAGTAACTTTAATGGTAATACATGGCTATTAATTTGCTTGTGATATATCTAATGTTTATCACCTACTGTAGCTTTAATTTTGACTGATATCAACTGAAAATGTAGTTCAAAACTTCAAATCTGGAACAATTTAACTAGGATAGTACAAGTTTTAGTACCAATAATGCTGGTATTATTCACACCATTCATTACTCAATGCATCTCATAATGACCGCAAGTTTAAAACACTGGATGGGACATTATAATCCCCAACTTCCTGGGAACTATTCCACTGACTTGACTAAAAACATTTGCAAATCTATGGCAGTAATTATGTATATTCAAAGAAAAACACACGCGATGTTCATTGCCATGCAAGGAATGCAAACAGGACTAAACGAACATCATTTATAAATTAATATAAAATATCTACGGAACTACTTCAAATGAAAGACAGAAGAAAAGCAATAAGTCCACAAACATTCAAAGTTGCAAGATTGCAGAACGTTCAGACAACGCAGTTAAATTATCACTCAGTCTCCAGCAAATACAATAAAACTACCTCAGCATAAAGTCTTGAGACCTCTACTTCATGAAAAGTTCAAACCACTTC
Organism: Phenganax marumi; assembly: GCA_025400095.1. NCBI lineage: Eukaryota > Metazoa > Cnidaria > Anthozoa > Malacalcyonacea > Clavulariidae > Phenganax > Phenganax marumi. The sequence continues at coordinate 5,876 of JAODVM010359029.1, forward strand.
AAAAACATGCCAAGAAAGTTGAGTTTTTGTGGGAAGATGAGCTGTTTTCAAACCTTCCTCACTTCCAAGCCAGCTTTGGTTTTGTTTTGGTAATGCGCATGACACTGAGCAAAGTTCGCAGTATCCCACGGTGATCATATTTATACCACATATAACCAGCTATGATCCATACTGAATCACATTCATCATGCACTCATCTACCATTTGCGCAATTTCTACCATTTGCGCAATTATTTCCCAAGTAAGCACCCTGGGACATTTTTTTATCCACTAGGCGTGAACTGGCATAAGTTTCTTCCTGACGAGTAAATTGGCTCATTCATAAAATGTACAAATAGAGTATGCATTTAGGCACATTGCCAGTCAACATTTGCAGACGGCGATAGCATACAAAATCGTGCACAAGAAACGACACAGAAAGACTTTCTTTAAAGATTAACTTCTACAGTGCTTATTTGAGAGGGGCTAAACGAGCGAAACTTATCAAGCAAAAAGTTTTTTTCAAATCAGTGGTATATCTGTATATCAAGGGATAATGAGGGTGAACTGGAAGCTTCCGGCGTCTGAGACCAGCCATTATGGCGGTGAGTATGATTTTTTTCTCTCATGTTTTCTATCGTAAAATCGCTATATTTCATTTTCAATAGTAATCAGCCACAATGAAATTTCGATATATTTTGTATGGGTTTGTCAAATATTAAGTTCATTTCGTTCGAAGCACTGGTCCGAAGTCGTTCGAATCGTCATAAAATATGTGATCTCACCATGGACCTCAACTGACCTGTGCTGTATTTTCTCGATTAAGCGCCTCCATGGTACTTATTAATTTTGACACAAAAAGGAGGAACCGTACTGGAGGGGCTGTCATTCGAGGAGGGGGACACTTATTGTAAAATATGCGAATGTTGAAAGTCCTTTTCAAAAACAATGCTGCGGAGGATCAACTAATAAATAGAAAAAGACACTTGAATATCAAGGGGCGTTTTATCGAGGAAAAGTGCTTGTTTAGAAATTCAACGTCCTAGGGTACTCCTATTTGATGAGAGCTGCTTAATAAAAAATACAGTGTTGGAGAAATTGTCAACCAGAGAAAATAGTATGAGGTTGACACTTGAGAAGAGTGAAGTCTGCTAAAGGCGCTGTTTACATGTTCTCGGGTGCCAGGAACACCCTAACCCCCTAGATATTGTAGGCAAGACACGATTGCATTCATAGATAGCTCCTGAAATGCAAGCTTTTGCATGATGTAAACTCTCTTCAGCTAGTAGGATTGCCCTGCAGGTAGGGTCACTCTGTTTACTAAAGAGGATGACCCCAGCAGGCGAGAAAACTTTTCTCCATCAAGTGAACCCATGTGCAATAGAATATTATCCAGCAAAACAATATTTGCAATTTTATCAGAAAAACATGCAATAAAATGTCTCCAGGTGTGTGTCCCTAGGAGTACCTCAACCTGATTTTTCTTATTTCTAGGTCTGTGATGATCTCTAGTCAAATCTGATGTACACTTTTGTACTCTGATAAGTCTCGACCGAAAGCGATTTATGTCTTTGTATTTGTATTTTATGTTGTGTCTTTTAGCTTAGTTTGTGTAGTCTCAGGTGTGTTTGTTTTAGTTTGTACTTTTTGTTCAGTTAAGCATGTATTGTTTTTGTGTTACATTTAAATGTTTGTTGGTGTTAAGAGTCATGATGACATTGAGGGTATGAAACCCAGTTTGAGTGTGATCTCAAAAAAATATTTACTTTGTCTGAACTCAACTTTGTTGTTATTTAATTATAAACGAATATTAAGTGGCAGTGCACCTAGCTAGTTAATTACCATGCCCTGACAACTTACTTTGAGATGACAATATGCAGTAACAAATTATGGATAATCCTTGTGTATTAATATGATAATGTTTAAATAAAAAGTTTGCAGATTTGTGTTCATTACAGTGTATTAACCTTAATGACTGGACAACATTAAGTATCTTGAAATTAAGTTCTGACATGTCCGCATGATGCAACGGTCAGTTGCACAGAAGCCAAGTAGCGCTATTTATTGCCTGTGAGGATGGTAAGTTTTTACCCTTCGTAGAACATTGCCTACCAAACATTGGAACTCTTAGTGGTTTTAAACAAGAATACAAGTCATAAGTTCCAATCTTTTGGTACGAAATGTAATGTCAGGCCGGTGATCTGAAGGGGACTGGAGCTAGTTGCCAAATAGAAATCCATCGTTTGTATTACAATTTTTTTTGTCACAAGAAATACATCTTGCTTTGTTTCCAAATTTGCGAAAACATTGCGAGAAATTTTTCGCGGATTACAATGACATCACAAATGTTACCCATCATTCTTTTCCCCGACGCAAGCATATAAAAAGACTGACGTCATAATAAAGATTGTCTTAATTGATTGACTGTGAGCACACACAAACACTTTCCTCGAGTTCATTAAAAAGTTTTCAAGGATTATTAAAATGGAAAATTTTTCAAACGAAGAGATTCAATGTTTCAAAACTCAAAATGACAAAACATTGCGACATCAAACGGAAGGGCAAGAATTCCATTCAGAATGTGAACTAAATCTTCGCAACACTAACGAAATTCTCTCTGGAGTCTCAATCACCACAAAATTTCCAGATGAAATTCGCGAGAGAGCAAAGAAACTTGTGGATGAAGTGATTTCAAATGCCCTAAATGAAGTCAATGAACCTGAAAAGAAAAAAGATGGCAAAGCTCAATATTGCGATGAAACCAAAAACATGAAAATTAAACAACGCGAAAATATTTGTGAAGTACACAACAACGAAAACATTACCCCTCAATTCACTACCAAGGAATTGGAAGAAATCGATGATCAAACTCGCACCACCGCTAAGAAGATAGTTACCGACGTGATCGTAAATGCTATTGTTGATATTATTATAACGGATGCATTGGCTGAAGTTAATGATGAAATTTCGGAAGAAAAACTTGGGTTAGAGCATCCATATTCTAAAGAAACATCCTCTTGTAAAGATTCTTGCTTGGGTCGACCAAGCACTTACGACGTCCAGTCATCTAGGAGTGAACCGAGCACAGTTCAAGTGTTGAGTGCCGGGTATCTACCTGAATCAGATCAGCCACGTTCTGGATGCAAGGAGATCAAACATATATTTTCAGTGGAACGAGGAGACAAACATCATTCAACCTCCCCCATCGAAAAGACTCTTCAATCTGACGTTTCAAATCCAAGTGAAACTGTTGAAGAAACCCGAAAAAAAGAGGTTGTAAAAACAAAAAGTTTCATCCATGAGGTAATTTGACATGAAAATTTCTGCTACGCCACTCGAGAAAAACAATATTTTTTAAAGGAACAAATAGCATTTACCAATTTCCATCTTTATTGACCAATTTTGTCGTTGAGCTCTCCTTATATAAATAAAGGCAAATTCTTTGTCCAAGTACGTTGCAAAAGAATGTTATGGTAACAGCGTTACAGCGACTAATTGAAACAGCCCAACTATTGATTGGCAACATAAACCCAGACTTTTATTTTCTCTTCAGAGTATTGCAGAAGATATCGATGACTCGGAGAAACAACAACGTACAGACTCTCGGAAAAAGGCGAACAAGAAGAAGAGTTCAAACAAACGTGAGAAGAATGATAAATGTAGAAAGAAAACAGTGAAGAACCACAAGTCAAGAAATTTCGGCCAACGATTCTTTTCAGTATTTTGTTGTTGTTGGAGAAATAAAGAATGAACAAAAAAGAAACACGAACATTTTGAAGAAACAATTTTTTACATAAAGTATTGATTAAATAATTCAGCTTTGCTCATAGAATAAATTATTGTCAGCGCCGTTAGATAATTCGTTATTATAATATCATAACTTGAAATTCGTTAATAAATGTTTAAAATTTTTCAAACATATCTATCTTTCACGCAGTGTTTTTTGCCACTAATTAACATTTCTAGTTTCGAAAAGTTCTTATTTGAAGTTGGCTAAAAGCAAAAGAAATGTATTTCGTGCACGAATCACTCAAACGTTTTGCATCGTCGTAAGGCTCTTCCAGTAAGTGGGATTTTTAGTCCCGAATGTAAATCTAGTAAAGCGATTAGTTCCCTTGTGTAATACTCTATCGCGGTAGTTCTCCAGTTTTTGTCTTTCATATCCTCTCAATGATGCCCGAGAGGAATCCCGTTTCCTCATTCAGTTCTTTACTGTCATTATCTCCAATACATTCGCTCTTCTTTTCTGCTGTCTTTCTCAAGTGCAATTCGGATTTGTTCAGACTCTCATGCCTTGTTACACTGAGAAGATTTTCCACCGATGCTGCTCTCTTTCAGTAAAAGAGGTCTCTCTTTCAGTAGGCATTGGTTCAAAGCGTTGTTTTCTTCCTCTGATTTCCTTCTTTCTGCCTCTTCTTTTTCTGTTTGTTCAGATTTTTTTGCGCTGATGAAGCTCCTTCAATGTTTTCATCCGCTACATGAAATTTGACTTTCTTAATACCGCCTTGCCATTTTTGCTCTGTGTTTTTCTTAGTAAATGTTTGAAAAATAGGAGATGATCGTTGGGCATCGTTTTGAGCTCGCATTGAACTAGCTCCTCCAAGTACTCTGAGTCAATCCTTCGTTTTTTGTTTTGCACTTGTACTAAAGATCGCCAGAGACTCCTACGTGGAATACTTTCCAATTCTTTCTCCCTTTTTCTTAGCATTTGTGTTTTTCCACTGTGGTATATCACTGGGAATAGCACTCATAGATGTTTTGTCTGACTAGATTAGGCGAAACATGTTCAATGTTCAGTATGAGCTAGAGATGGGTATTCAAAATACAGCTTCACAAAGCCTGCAGAATGTACTGGACAACAAAAAATACAAACAATGAAGTTTGAAGTACTGTAGGTAAGATGGAAGTCATCTTTGAAAAAGAACAATAGGTCGTTTAGAATAATACTGCCGAAAAGGAAATCGATGGGGGAAGACCAAGAAACAAGAAGCCAAATTTGAAGTGAAAGAAATTTAGACTCATAAATAGTTCTAGCCACACAATCATGTCAGTTTTGGTGAGACTGACCAAGTGAGCTCTCGAGAACCAAAAGAATTAATTGACCACTTTCCACCGATATTGTCTCACTTGAGCTATAACTTCGCAATCCCCCAAGTAGATGGATTATGGGGCTTCTGGCCCACTTTTTTGCTGACGTCAGCAGTTTTTAAAAGGGGATTCCCCTTTTGCC
>JAODVM010359140.1:0-11083 GCA_025400095.1 Phenganax marumi
TTTCCTCTGAGTTTTTGGATTTTACCGCAAACTACGTCATAAGTCTGATTGCGCAATACTTTTTAGAAAGGTCTATAACATTCAATCAATTTTTCGAGGAGTTCCGCCTGACAGTATAAAGGAGATGACTGTCAAGGAGAATACGTAGACATCATCATGAACTGATTTCTGATAGTTTTCAAGAACATCACTGGTTTTGATTTGCTTTACAAAGTGTTTGAGCATACTCAACTTAAGGCTGATTTCCAGTTACGCGTTTTTGACACGCACGTACACATTCGCAAGAAGAATTGAGAATTTTGAATTCTAAACAATTACATGTCTATTTCTTTGCATGCGTACTGTAAAAACTATAAAACTCTGAAGGATTTAAACTTTTACGTGGGTGTACGAGCGTGCCCAAAACGCCTAACTGGAAAGCAACCTTTACTCTTTGTATTACCTGAGTAGTATAATTCAGTAAGAGCATTGGCGACATACTGGAGATTCTCAATACATCCTGCACACAGGGACACCAGTAATTCAAACGCGGCAACGAGCGTGGGTGAAGAATTACATACAGCGATCACTGGCTTATCCCAAACATCTAAATAACATTTCACTCTTAAATAACATCACAGCTCACGAGTTTCCCTAGAGCTTTTAGAAATTGGGAAGGACAGATTCGATCCTCCAGTCGAGCAAGTCATTCCAACTTTTGTTTAATTTGCCTTGCATAACAAAGTACTTTACAATTCATAAACGCCAACAACTTACCGCCATATTTTCTGGACTCAATGACAATTTTTGAAGCCGGGAAAATAAATTCGTCTAATAGTTCCTAAAAAGTAATATATTGAAAATGGGTGAGTTAATGTCCAACGATTCGTCATAGTTAAAGCATTGAAGTAAATATATCTGGAAAGATAAGTCAGGGGGAGGGGCGTAGCTGACCTTGTGCTCACTTTGCAGGTTTACACCTAGTTCTTTTTAAAAAATTTTTAAAAAATAGCTTTATTATATCCATAAAGTTTTGAACTTAAATCTTCATATTGCATGCATATAGTATGAATTTGACAAAATTCTACTGCTATCGAAAATGTTAAAAAAAACATGGAAATTACAAAAATCCGAGCAAATTTTCTGAGTTTTTGAAAGTTACGATACACCTAAATGCTTAAACCTCCAACCTAGTATAGTTCTGTGTTAAATACACCTATTTTCAGAGTTTCAAATAAATTGAGCCATTAGCCAAAGATAACAACAGTCTTTTTTAAGGTGTAAACACATATCGCCAAAACAAAAACATGCATTCGTTTGGTCTTTTCCTGGGGGAGATGGCAAATGTCGGTGATCTGTGTCGCTTTATTCAATCATAGGCGCTTTCTTATGAAGTCAGCATTCCAGATTATTTACATTTCACTGAGTTAAAGCCGTGAAAATGTTAGTCATACCTTTACTAAGCAAGGTCCATCGGAACGGCACCCAACGTGATGTTTTTTCGCTGGACTTAGAAACAGCAATAGTTCTCTAGTAATAAGCAGATGACCTTCTAGTAAACATCCTGCAACTGCTTCACCATTTCCACTTAACTTCACCGCATCCTATAACAAAGTTAGCATTCAATCAAAGGCTTTGCAAACAGGTTGTACACTGCACATTCAAAACAAGTTTTATCAAACACACATTTGATGCAAGCAACAGCTTTAGGCTCCTCATTCACACTTTGACTAAAACGCCAGCTTATTTGCTATCAATCTAGAGCTTGGAATATCGTGTGAAAAGCAGTTTTTCGAGCGTTTACTCCTATCAAATGACTTCCTAGGTTGACCAAGGATTATCCAATGAGAGGACTCATATTTTGACAATATATTTTTGGCAATATCCACGTGATCTGACCGTGGACAAAAACACTGGAACGAGCAACAGAATAGAAATCCATTTTGCTGAATTTAATCACTTCTTTCTTTCTTTCTCCTTTTATGAAATTAGTCGAAACTTCGTCAATACATGTTCGATGGTGAGAAAGACAAGTCCTTTGCAAATTTGGGAACAAAATACGGTGTTCTTCGTGCGATCACTATTTTTAAGCGAAAAATGGATTCTCATTTCAGAATTAGTCCCAGTCTTTTCCGTGATTTCAGATCACCTGGATACTGTAACTAGTAAGTTTCTACCTTTGCTTTCTTCAACCACAGGATTTCGTTTGCCAGCAACTTCTCCGCCGTGGAATACGGTGCATTCACTGAATGAGCAAAACTTACTAACCTACATTAAGAAAAAACCGTATCATTATTGGTTTTACACTAAAAAAACCCTGAAATCAGTAAATTTGAAATTTTTTGGCGTCGTTGACGTCACAGATCACAGACGTGAATATTCGCACTAAGTACAGAGTAAAATCTCGGCGAGAAACTTAAGGTCAAGCCGGATGTTCTCTTGTGAGCAACATTCTTCCACAATATTGCAATTTTGACCCGGAGATTGCAATTTGCTACTGAAGTAAACGAACTGTAAGTTTAAATTCACAGTACGATTTGTAAAAGAACCCTGTGATTGGATTAACTAGCAATAAATAAAACAATCATATACTCCGAGCAACTGGACTGGAGCTTCACTTTTTGCAATAACCGACCACAGGCTTTGATTACAAATCTGATTAATTTCATCTTGGAATTTGTTGGTGTCAGTTGCAAATTGCTAAGAGCAATCTCCTAGTCAAAACTGCAATATTGTGCGACAATATTGCAAAGTTGTTCGCAAGGGAACATTCGATTTGACTGTATGTTTGCAATAGGTTCTCCAGACTTGGAAATAATCTGTATGCATTCATTTCACAGTACAGCCTGAAGCACGTGTTATAAAAAACTTGTGTGTTTTTCATTGATATCTATATAACTGGATTGCGCATCCCTATATGTCAGCTGTCAAAATTTTGAAGACATCGCGGCCATCTTGGTACTCCAAATTCGTGACAGGTTGCCATGGTTTCGATTGACCGGAAATGTTGCGGCGGCCATCTTGGTACTCCAAATTCGTGATTTTCGCTGACTTCACTTTTGCAGCCGGATGCGCAATCCAGTTATATAGAAATCAATGGTGTTTTTCAATGGGGTCCTGCAATACCTTGAGAGCAGTGTGAAATATTCTCCACTTGTTCCAGGATTGTCCTCTACAATAGTCTGGAAAAATCGACTGATGAATTCAACATCTTCTAAAATATCATAAACTGATTGCAAAAACGTACCGTTAGAACAGAAAATAATAGAGTAATGAGGAAAATCAGAGGTCGGTGTCCTGCTGAACATCGAGTTGCTATGAGAAAGAATTGCTCCACGACGTACCACCTCACTGCACTAAATACCATAAAAATGCATACTTCATTATTATCAAAGTTTACTCTTTATCAACACTTTGATCAAGGTATACTTCGACTACGCAGATTCTACAATTTGTTCAACGGTCAACGCCTACCTATGATTGCAAAGTAGAACTAAATCAGTAATAAAACTTTGCCATGATCGATCTTTGCTCAGAGTGTCCAAATGTTTGGGATGTATAGCAAGACACAACGTCAACACCTGAAAATCAAAGGTATACAGTTCATAGCAGCAGCAAAATGATAAACACTACATATGCTATAGCTTTTAAGGCAATATCTGACCTTAATGCAAGCCCTTCAAGTTACTCAAATGTCTTAAATACGTACAATCCCTGACCTTGGTATACACATCTTAAAGGAGTCAAATATATCGGACTCATCACCTTGTTGGCACTTTGAGTAACTAAAATATTACAAACATGTACAATCCCTGATCTTTTACACTTTATTTTAACACTTACTTCAACAGCTTCCTTGCAAGTTTCAATATCTTCGATCTCTAAGAATTTATTGGCAGCGTCAATCTGAAATCAGACGGCATACACAAAGTAGAAAAAGAAAGACAGCCTGATGGAAACATTTTGAATATGCAGTGAAATTAGTGGAAGAGATATTTTGTAGACTGGAATTTCCATTGCTGAAAGCAAGTACGATTTTTATACATAAATCATCTCTGAAAGCCTTTGAACTCGTTCTGCAAATTCTCAAAACTCAAATTGAACAAAAATTTTGAGTTGAGGAAACATCGCGAATCACGAATGTATTCGCAACAATGTTTCCTAGTTTGCCCAGGGCCTAAGAAGTTTCAAGTGTGGCAAGTTACTTGAACATGCACCCATATGACATCCATTTTATAAATCTGCATGGCCTAGCCGATACAGAATCGAAACACTGTAATTCTTCTCAGACAAGCGTCACATTGTCATGAAAATATATTTCCTGCATGCAAACTGAATATACAACTCTCAACCAATCCAATTCAAATTTTTCGTTGGAATCCTTCGTTGCTCTCAGCAATGTCGCACTAGTACACTATCAACTATGTGTCCATACATAAGACACCCTATACCGTACCTTTTCAAATGCTCTATGAATTTCCTCCTGCGAACAATGTAGTAAGTCCATCATTCCTCCAGCAGCCGTCCATGAAATTTTCTGAATTGCTTTAACCACATTCATATCAGGAACATGAACTGAAATCTACCAGAGGAAAAAGGAAAATGTCAAAATGACTTGTCTTCGACCATAAAACATAGAACTGGACACACGAGGCCTTGGACGAACAAGTGTTTTCTGACAAGTTCAATCCTTCCTAGCGTGTGTACAACAAAACAACGTTTCTTTGAAGGCTATAAACACATGCACTTGCGTAGTAAGTGCATAAGAGGGAAAATAAAACTACGGGAAAAAACTCACGAATTTCCGGTATCAACCAATGAGCAAGAGCAAATTGGTTATTTGCAATCACGTGATTTACCAAATGACGGGCAAGCCACAATTTTGTTGACGATGTTTTCCTTCTTGAGTGGATTGTACAACAATACATTAAAAAGAGATCAAACTTTTGTGTCTTAAACTATCGTTGAAGTCAACTGAAAAGTTTTCCACGACCATTTTTGACATACTTGCCCGTCATCTAAAATCTCAAAATCACATGATTGAAAACAACCTATAAAGGTTGCCAACGTAAATCTTCCACGAGTCCACGACAACACTCACTTCTTCCGCTTGGTGGTGACCAAGAGATAGAGCGTAATTTCTCAAGCGACATTCCAATACAAAATGCGGAATACATTGCAACGCTTGTTGTAAGATCACTGCAGCATTGTGCGTTTCACTCGCAATCTCTGACTGACTCTCAGGTCTCATTGCTTCAGCAACCATGTAGACCTTAGCATACGCTACAGTAGTCAACGCAAACTTCGTAATTTTCAATAAACTTAAATACGCCGACCTGAGTGAGAAGAGAAAGAAAGCTACAGAAACATACTTTAGAAACTACCTTTTGAAGAGTAAAATTGTCGCACGAACGAGCAATTTTTCTTTGACAAGCTTTTCATGAAATTTTCATGAGCTTTTCATGAAATTTATTTGCTCGCGTGTACGACAAAAACTAACAAAGAACCTAGTTCAAAAGTTAGTCAGGGTAAGCAGCTTTTCAGCAAGTTTAACTTGGGTATTTATGCAACTGTCAAGGAAAACTTGGTGGTCGTAATAAACGACCACGTCAGCTCGTCCACGAAAAGTTGCTCGTCTTTGTGGACCTTGACGAGCAAAAGGACGGAAACGACCCATTCGAAGGGGTACTACTGAGGTAAAAAACCCACTACCCCTTTATTCAAAGGGATCACATCTATACTCGTCTAAATTTATCGTATAGTTGCATAGTGGTGAAATCGAGCAGACAGACCACCGTATGTTAGTTTTCATAGCGTTCTAAACTACATACACCAATTTGGCGAAAAATATAGATTGTACCTAAAAGGGTAAACAACGTTTAATGTTGTTGTTACCTCCGCGTCCAGGTGTCAGCATGTTCAAGAAAAGTACTTTTCGTAAGAAGATTCAGCATACATTGTACACCTCCACTTTTGAAAAACGCCATCTAAAAATATTGATTGAAAGAATACCGTATTTCCTCTATTTAGGCCCCATTCCCGGGTTAAGGAACAACTTCAACCTCGATTTCAAACTCGTTTAAGTTAAATTTTTGATAAAATTGTTGCTCAAGATGTTTCCCTTAATGAGTATTATAATGCCTTAAAGTTTCAAAACAAACAGTGCTTCAAAATGGGGAGATAAAAACGGTGGGTTAAATTTAAACCTGGGTTAGTTGCTAACCCACTATTGAACAACGGGCCCAGGGGGCTTAGTTTTTTTCCCTAGCTTTCAAGTGGGGGTCTGTTAGAAGAGAGGGCTAAATAGAGGCTGGGGCTTAATAAATCTTCACCTGAAATTGGTACCTTAAATATGCAAATTCACAGACCCATGCATCTATATCAATTTGTATTTATTAAAATACCAATCCAGTACATGTATATTTATTTATAAAGACAACATAAGTGCATTGTGCATGATACTACATGTAGTCAGTCCAGTTCTTTATTGCTGTCATCAATAAGAAGTTCCTCAATAAAGAGGGTGCGGGCTAATTAGAGGGTGGAGGCTTATTTTCTTTTGCTGGTTTCTAAGTGGGGGCTAATTAGAAGGGGGGGGGGGCTAAATAGAGGAAATACGGTAGTTACGATTCAAAAGTTATTTGTCGCTACATAATTAACAACAATGAGAGAATGGTCATTCTCCATGTGAGCAAAATCATTTCCACTTTTAAGGCGGTTTTCCACTACGCCAATTTCTACGAGCGAAAAATAAATCTAGCAACATGATTGGTATGCTTTTGACTTTTTCGCGGGAAATTGTTTTGCGAGCCAATCACGTTTGCTAGATTTACTTTTAGCTCGAAAAATTTCGCCTAGTGAAAAACAGGCCTTAAGGCGGTTTTCGACAAACGCGAATTTGTTCGAGCGAAAAATAAATCTAGCGACATGATTGGCTTGCTTTCGACTTTTTCGCGGGAATATGTTTTGCCAGCCAATCACGTTTGCTAGATTTGTTTTTCACTCGAAAAATTCCGCCTAGTGGAAAACGGGCCTTACACAGTTCTAACGAAAAAATTCTCATTAAACAATCACTTCACATGACTCCAGGTCACAGGCGATTCTGGTGAAATTGACACGCTGCAATTGGAGCTACATCACACAAGCAACAAACCTGAAAATCTGGAACTTTCTCGCGAAGCATTTGTCCAGCTGGCATCAACAATGAATACAATATCTATATAAACAGAAAACACAACAGTTGCAGTGATTTTTAACTGATCTAAAAACATTAAAACACATAAATTGCTTGAAAAACAAACATGACAAAATTTCTTCCGCTGCGAGCCTTCTCTAGAATGTTTGACGTATTCTACTCACTGAAGTTGCTTTTGCAGGTATGTTTGCCCTTGCTATGCACAATTGTTGCACCCAGTAAAAGTATATCGGTAATTCTGAATGCGCATAAACCAGTAGCATTCGTTTTTACAATAACAGCTTAGCTAGCGTCCCAGGAAATGTAGAAGACATCAGTGTACATTACTTTACCTCAAGATTATAGACAGTTTGTGTAGCTGATGAAGAACTGAAAGAAGCTTGAAGTAACTTTGCATCAATTTCTTTCTCTGCTTTGTAAGAACACGCTTTGCGCATGTTGTCCACCATCGAACTGTCCGTTGGAATAATACCGAGTACACACCAGACCTCCTCGCGCAGCTCAGGTATATTGAATTGGATGGCACATTCTGCCAGACGTAAAAATGATAAGACATATTTCGTTCTCGTTGCGATTATCTGAAATACAATAATGGCGCACTTTACTTAGGACGAAAATAAAACACAGATTTCAGTCTAGATTTTTGTAAGACATTTTGTTTGCTGGAACTCTAAAAGACAAGTGTTATCATCTTGGCAAAATGGACAGTTGATGATGAGCGCGGGTAAGTCTCATGCACACAACAGCCAGCTGCCATGTCAGACGTTTTTCACCCATCCAAGTGAGCACACTAACTTAATCTCATTTATTATTATACTTATAACCGATATTATCATTCACAAATTAATTTGGTGTGTTTTGATTGGTTAATTTTCTTGCACATAAATTCTGAAAAAAATGCGTCAGCTGCAGACGTATGGTACAATAAAAAATGCAACAAGCATGCGTGGTTGTTCGTAAATGTTAACTAGCTACGAATACGAAATCACACATGCGCATCGCTTTCGCGCATCACAGTATACACTGTAAAAAACATTTCTAACAATGAGTGGGAGTCCTTGAAATGGTTCCTTTTGCTGAGTTGGTTGGAAACGAAATCGATAAAATTTGATAAAACAAAAAGTGAATGATAAAGCAATTATTGAACTCGGTTATCGCAAACTTTCGTGATTCTTGTGTGACTTACGTGTATATTATTTATTTGCCTCCGCCTTCGGCATCGGCAAATAAACGATCTGTTTGCCGCAGATAAATCGCTATATTTCGCTCGACTTCGTCCAATAATTGTGCAAAGTACATCATTCTCTCAAAATAAATTCAAACTGACACTACGTATACGTATGTGTGCGCTGTGAAACCCACCAATATACTACCAATTGCCAATAAAAGCTCTCCCATAATAGTACGACTCAAAAGTGCTCGTATATGAACCAAATAAATAGCATTTATTGAGAACCCAAACAGCTTCCTTTTTATGTATCCTACACCCAAATCTTAAAGTTTCAAAGCAACTGCTTCTCAAAAAGCAGCCACCAAACATGCTATGTAAACGAATGTAACGAATTACAGGTTAAATGAAAGGGATGATACGTATGTCTTACCACTCCAGGTAAACACCTCTCAGCTTCGATATTTGGTCCATCAGAAGCTACAGGTGGTGAACCAGAAGAATCGGACGAGGAGTCTGGGGACGAAGGTACAGAGGAGTTCACGTGACCAATTCTTACAGTGATGATCTGAAGAAAAACCAGTTAAAATGTTTGTCTGTTAAAGATAGAAATATATTTACAATTACCAGCCACGGTTATGAACTTATCCGGAAAAATAAGTTAGTTCTTAATTAAAGTAAATTTTGCTACCTATGTATTTATTGAAATGATGAGCCGAATAAATCCAATTGCTGAAACAGGTCAGCTGTTAATGTCAAATAACACAGAGATGCGACTTACCACGCGTTCAGGATAATTACACTTTCCAATCAATCTCTTATCATCAACTGGAGATAACAATTCCCCACCAACATACAAATCAATCTTCGAGATTTGAGGGAACACTTGTCTTATTCTACGGAAAACAACATACAATCGCATGTGAATCAGTGCTATACATGACTGAATTAGTATGCTCCACTCTACATCTTCTCCTAAAAAATGAAATCTCTCAATTCACATTAGCAATTTATTCATGCAAATTAGGGCCGCTTTAAACCGCAAACTTCTCACGCGTCGAACGAAAGGTCGGTTTCCACTTCAAACTAGAAATACGCTAAGTTTTTGTACGGTACGGCTGAAGTGGAACACGGCCCTCACGCAAACGATGTAAATTAGCTCAAACGAAGACTCTAATGATGTTTAAATCATTTGCATTAGGTTCGGTGCATGAAAAGTTCAACGGCCAAAACTGACCTACTACATTTCCACGATTACCATGCAGTTCTTGTATTCCAATGGACCTTTAACTTGTTAGACTAAATTGTAAAAAAATTTGAATTAGGAAAATCCTTTACCACAGCCTGAAAGAGCACCCAAAATTTAGTGGAACTGCCAAGTTTGTGGTTGTGAAACGCTGTAAAATAAGGAAAATATAGCCGTGCAAAGTTGGCAAATTTTGTACATGTTTCTATTACGCGCGGGAGATTAGTACCCTTTTCTCGAACGGGGTATTAATTTCCCGCGCGTAATAGAAACATATACAAAATTTGCCAACTTTGCACGGCTATATTTTCCTTATTTTACAACATTCTACAACCAAACTTGGCAGTTCCACTACATTTATGATGCTCTTTCAGGCTGCGGTAAAAGATTTTCCTAATTCAAAATTTTTAAAAATTTTGTCTAAAAGGCTAAAGGTCCATTTGCATGGGAAAGCCACTTTAATTTGTTAAAACCTGAAAGGCACTGCAACGTTAGCCTGTACAATAAAACAATGACTTACTTTTGTAGAATATTTCGCCGTACAGTCGCTATTGTTTGATTGAGATGAGACCACAACTCGAAGTCTTCAATTTGTCTTCCTTGAGGCGCCACAGTACGAACAATCAATGTGATGTGTTTACCATAGTACGCTCTGCCATGTGGTAATATCAACCTTTCTTCACCGTAGTCATCATCACATTCAGCTATATATTCTCTTAGAACAGTTAAACACCTCACAATACGTAATGCTGCTTCACGGATCTTTGATTTGTTCGCTTTGGTCTTACAGTTTTTCTTTTCCCTCGATTCTTCTTGTAAAACTTCGTAGGATGGTTGAAGGTGATGCATGCATTTCTGAATGATCTTTTCATGAATATCCACCTAGTCATTAATGTAATGGTACGTTATTAAAACTACTAATCGGGTAGAGTTTTAACAAAATGTATAGCGCAACATTTCAAAAGCTTAAGCTCGGGCACGATCAATGTTTATGTCCTGAATTAGTTCTTCAAGCTCACGGTCAAGCTGAAGTCTTGAATTTTCGATTCGTCTAGTCCAATTATGGAGCTTTGCAATGTCATTTCAAATTCAAAAGTGTGTTTTTGGTCCAGCGTTATAGGACGAGTTGTGTCTCAAATGGATGGGACGGGAAGATATAGTATGGTTAGACGTTTAATCCTTAAGAGATGGAGCATTTTACATTAGTGGATAGCTTAGATAGCTTTACATACAATTACCTAGCAGTATGAACTGAACTGCGTAACTATATGTACAAATGTTTTCTGATCTATACAGTATACATTACCCAAGACTGTTTAATTTAACAACAATCAATGGACCTTGAACTAGGAAAATCTTTTACCACAGCCTAAAAGAGTATCCTAAGTTGAGTAAAACTACCAAGTTTGGTTGGGAAATGTTGTAAAATAAGGAAAATATAGCCGTCAAAAGTTGGCAAATTTTGTATATTTTTCTATTACGCGCGGGAAATTAA
>JAODVM010359251.1:0-11081 GCA_025400095.1 Phenganax marumi
GCCCCGGCCTCCCTGCCTGGGGCAGGTAGGCAAGTTTTGTGGGACATGTCTTCGACAGTGCCCCCCTCAAGCGAGCCAGACAAGTGGCCAAGCGCTTTCTCACACAACCTTTGCGGCACTAGGGTCAGGACCGGTAATTCCTAACACGCAACCTCAAATTGACTCGGCCCAGGCGATCCCGAGGAACGGCCCTCGAAGAACCTGCGGAGCCTACAGCGCCCACATGTGTGGGTGCATGTGTATGGGTCAATGTATTTCCCCTGGCTTTAGTCCAGAGGTTTCTAAGCAAAACACCAGGACAGGCTGTCGCCCTGAAAAACAGCTCGGTATAAGCCCTTGAAAACCCTCAACCCGGCTGTCAAAAACTCGACGCGTGGCCGCGCGGCTTCCCAATCCCTTCGACAATCCCTGTAGAAACCATAACCTTCCATACCCTAGTCTTGCCAACCCTGGCCACCGGAACAACCCTTCCACGGCAACGGTGGCCGTCCGTCAGTCACCACCCGAACATCCGAACACCGCGGTGGGGACGTGGCCTACTATTCGCAACAGTGAGGGCCAAACCAATACCTTGAAGTCTGCATTCCCGTCTCGGCCGGACGGTGGCTGGTCAACCCAAGCAAGAAACATATCAAAAGAGATAGAAGACTAGGTCAGGACCTACAACTCCTGACAATTGCCCTTGGCCCTTGCTAGCGTGGCTTGCACCACACGCAGGCTTGCTTGGCCCAACAAAGGTTGGTAGGCACCACCAA
This sequence comes from Phenganax marumi, assembly GCA_025400095.1. NCBI lineage: Eukaryota > Metazoa > Cnidaria > Anthozoa > Malacalcyonacea > Clavulariidae > Phenganax > Phenganax marumi. The sequence goes on from JAODVM010359251.1 coordinate 756, forward strand.
TGAAAACCCTTCAAAAAAGATATTAGATATGTTATGTTTATACAAACTATATATATGGCACATACGTAACTACATTAAATACATGTCGTGTTTGTTGCGTACTTTGATAGTCAGAGCATGAACAAAAGAGTCTTCAGATATTTCTTGAAAGTGGTTCTCAGTCCACCGACACCCTGGAAGCGTGCTGAGGCCAGACGATTTTCTCACCCCACCCAAAATTTGACGTCACGCACCGCGGCTGGCTCCCCGCGCATCCTTTTGAAGCCTGGCAGGCGCCAGGACAAACCCAGGTCCGGAACCACGGTCCGGAACCACAGTGTCTGGAAGGCCTGCAGGAGACCTGACCTGGGGGACCAAACTTGGGCGGACCATGCCGATAATGAAATAGACGGGCTCCCCTGCATAAAAGCTCAGATTGAACAAGCTGAGGGTGGATTTCCTTCACAAAACGTGCCAAACAGGTTTTTCAATTTACAACCCGCCCCCAGTTGCTGGAACATGCGACTTCGGCCCGGCAAAGCTGTATTGCCAAGTTGCGACGTCCTGGCCCTCCCGCCACACGTGGCAAACCCGCCCTCCGTTTTGAAGACTTTCTACGGCTCAAATGGGCTGCTTCGAGAGCGCGCGAGGGCTTGGAGCCACACATTGGCGGGCCAGTCAGGCCCAAGAGGACAAAATCGCATCCACCAACCCTTGGGGATAAAAAGCTGTGCTGCTCGTCAACGCTTGGCCCTGGATTGGCTCGTGCTCAAACTGTCGGCGGTGCTCTCGGGAACAAACGCGGGAGACCTGCTGCAAACGTGCGTCCGTCGTGAGCAACAGCCACGACTTTTGAAGGTAGTTTCCTGTAGCTGGGTTTTTTAACCCGTACTGGCAGCCGTCGACCCTGACCTTGAACACGGTCTTGCCCTTGCGGCCAAGCCACTGCTCCAACCTGCGCATCAAGCGCAGCTTCCAAGCCTGACACCGCAGCGGCCACTCCCAGTAAAGATCCCCGCCGCCCCGAACTGTCGCCCGAGCCACGCGAAGTGTCTGGCGAATGATTCGCCTGGCATGCAGCCTTTGTCTCTTCAATTTCTTCTGGCTCTGCAAGGTCTTTTTCCTCAGGTTTTGCATGATGGTGTAGGCAGTGCAGGGCACGCTGATCCAGGAACGTCGGGGCCGAGAAGCGAGAGCCCGCCGGACAGCGGCGCTGCCGCACTGTACCTGGCTGAAGTCGTAGCCAGTCTCCAAGGTCAAGCGTTCCCCGCTGAAGCCTCTGTGGTGCCACGTGGCACAAAGACCTGGGCGGCCAATGGGGGCGAGAAGACAAAAACAGAACCTGTGTCAGGACCTTGCAAGCCTGACCTGGTTTCGACGGCAAACATCAGGGCCCATTGTCAGGACCTTGCAGGCCTGAACTGGTTTTTAGAAGGTCACTCGCCACAACTTAGCAATGAAGCAGCAAACACCTAAATCCTTGTATCCTTGTCTCATTACATGTCCGTCGCCCTTTGATAAAAGCAGGTGCGATCAGCTGGGAAAACTAAAATGTGAAGCCCTCCTTCTCCAAGGCACCTATTTCAACAACTAACACAATGGAATCCTCGCAAACACACGATGTTTCAGGGAGGTCAGCTCAAATCTTTTTCATTCTGCAGGCTGCAGGCCTTGCCACCCCTTGACGCACTAAGCCCTGTCTGTGCAGGGCCCTGTAGTGCTTACCATTCCCCTGGGCAAAGTGCATCACGATCAACACGGTCATGAAGGAAGTCAAAAAAAGCGCTGGTTCCACAAGCAAGGTGGGGGTATTCTTTGGCGCTGCTCTGGAGCAAGCCATCGGGCAACAAGGCTCGCATTTGAAGCCACGGTTTGCTCTTTGGTCCCCGGGCGGTCTTGTACTTCAGGTACTTCTTCTTCAAGTGTTTGAAACTGGCCGCAATTGCCACGCCTGAGTTGGGGCGCGCAGATGCTGCCGTCAAAAGGGCCGGGAGCCCGGAATGTCGCCGGGCCAAATCCTCGTGCAAAAAAACTTCGCGGGGTCTGCGCAAGCTGGTGCGAAATTGCACGCCTGTTGGGCCCGCCGGGCTCATCGGACATTTGGCGAAAGCAGCTTCAGTGCAAAAAAAGGCACCAGCCAGCCGGGCTGCTGCGCCCAGCAGAGCGTGGTTGTCAGCCACATAGTCCGTGCACAGCACCAAATGAGTCACGCTTCGAAGGCTTTCCAATTTGAAGGCCTCCTGCAGAAACTTCACTGCCCCTGACTGCGGGTCGCTGCCCAAAAGAACAACACGAAACCCAAGCCTTTGAAGCTTTGAAGTGGTCTGCGCTGTTGGGACCAAAGCCACGCCAGGAACTGGGCGATCAACTTTGCCTTGCGGAGGCTTCAATCCCCCCGCCCACCTCGAGCCTTGCGGCTCTTCAGCACGACTTTTTTTGGCAGTTCGCTCTGGCCTTTCAAGAATCTCTTCCTGACGGTCTCGCTTTTGTTGACATGTCTTGTCTGCTTTCTCCTCCATCTTAGCAAATGCCACGGTCTTCAAAGAAGCCAGCTCCTGCTCACTCTCCTTTGGAACAGGTCTTTGCAGCAAAGAGGTCTTGGTGAGCCGCTCGCGCTCTTCTGGGCCAAGTTGGACCATGGCAACGATCGCGGCCTCACGGTCCCGCAAGAATTCCTCAGCAGATCAGCGCAGGGCATTTGAAAGAAAAACGTTTCTTCAACACGGGCCAGGTTCAATTTAGAACAAATAGACCGTCCGCTGTCAGCCCCCTTACAGCTTAAGTTGAGGAACTGCCTCCGGCTTGGGTTGACCCCGCCGCTTGCGCTCAGCTTTCAGAACCTCCGGGTCCTTTGCAACACCTGCATCCCGCCTGGTCTTGCGGTCTCCCCGTGCCAGCTTGTAGCCAAATTGGTCCCGGTACTTCTTGAGGAGATCTGGAAGGTACCGACCTCGGGGCTCCAGGACCACGTCGCCTGCAGCATTCTTTTTCTTGTACACAAAGTCATGCGGCGCTTGGTTGGCTACAAGCAAACTCTCCAGGCTTGTGTCTAGCAAGCCACTTCTCTCACGAAGCGTTTGCAATCCAACCTCCTTCAAAGACCTTTCCACTTCACACGTGGACTCGGTGAAGCCCAAGAAAAGAGAAACGAGCTCCCTGCCACACAAAACCCTGAGAATCCTGTATTGAAAAAATTCAATAAAAAGTGCATTTTCAATATCACCAATTAGAATTCAATATTGCGATATTGAATTTGGTGCCAATTCAATAAGAAAAATCAATTGTAAAATCAATAATATTGAAAATAAAAATTCAATATTTTGGTCCATGAAAATGGTCTGTTTTTGACCTTTTTGGGGCATCACATCTTCAAAGGGCTTCAAAGACCTTTTGCAAGTCCTTGTCAGCTCCAACCAAGGAAGCTTCAAAGACTTTTCCCAGAAGACCTTTTTCAGGTCCTCACAACACCATCATGTGTTGGAGGCGCTTGCCTATTTGATACTTCAGGCAGACAGTGGTGCTCACCTGCCATGGTGGAAGGCCTGCCAGGCATGCGCTTGCTAACCTGGTAGCATTTCCCACCAGATGCTCACCAGGGTAGCACCAGACCCTTGCTGGGTTCAAGAAGCAGCAATCTTCTGAGATGTGCTCTTGGTAGTGCATCTTTGGAATTTGGCTCCACTGATACCTGAGATTTGTGCAGCAGAACAAGATGCAAAAGCTAAAGAAAGCTACCAACATGTATATAATCGTCCAAGGGGCTGGCCAACCTTCTCAGTTGAAGCAGCACTGATCTTGCTCAAGCATTCATAATGTCTGAGAAACCTGGAGGTGGCTGCCTGGTAATCTTTGATTTCCTGCTTGGTCAGGAACATGGCAGCATTATGTGTGATGTTGTACAGCTTCTCAAGGCTTTGTAAGCAATACAGCCTATGCTTGCAATAAATGGTATCAGAATGGAAATCTTTACAGAGCTTTGCAGCCACTGGAACAAGCCTTGCCACCTGCTTGGCTTTGATGGCACTGTGGAGCAAGCCTGGGTAGTGCTGGTGGGGTGCATCTGCATTAGTGAAGGATGACCAAGTCAATCGCTTCACCCTCACATCATGGGGTGTATTGAGGGCAATGTATGCTTCAGTAACCAATTGGCTCAGCTTCTGGATCCTGTCTTTCTTTTTCAGTTTGTCCAAGTGCTTGTAGCAAATGTCATAGAAGACATTTGCCACTGCAGAAGCAGAGAACCCAATATCAGCACAATGCATAAAGTCATATGCAAAGGTAAAGCTGTTCACCCCCTGGATGCTGAGGAGCCAGTGGTTGGTGAGTGGTTTTTTTGGCCAATTCAGCTGGAGTGTAAAGGAGGCCTCTCCATTTGGCTTTGGTGCCAAAATCATTCCAGGGAGCAATGCTTGTGTCACAACTGCATCGCATACATGGGTGCTTTGCCCCATGGTGTGGAAGCCCATACTCCAAGCTGTTGTGCTCACAATCTGCAGGTGTGGCCCATATGATAAACCTCATGCCATTTGTGCAGATTGACTTTGAAGCCACAGATTGCCTGTCGCTTGACAGGAATGTTACCCCATTTTGGTCTGCCCTGGGGTGTTTACCAAAGAAGAGGCAGGGAAAACTCCATGCAAGTGCTTTGCCAACAGTGTCCATTGTAGGCTCCACATCCTTCAGGCCCAACTCAACAATCTTGCTCTTGCTCAAAAGAGCAGAGTTAGGGATGCTGCAAAGCAAGAAGCTGCTCTCTTCCAACCCAAGCCTTTTGTCCTGTGCTGCCAATGAGTACATTGTAATGGTATGTAATGAATCCACCTTGGAATGGGGGCCTTTATCAGCATGAACCACAAGTGGCATGAAGACTTCCTTCTGCTGCATCAGGATGGGGTTTCTGTGGAGCTTTGGATCCTCCTTGTTGACCCCTTTCCAAAAGGTTCTGCAGTCTGCCATTGCCCTAATACAATGCTCTAGCAATTGATTCTGTGACAAGCAGGCTACCCAGTCATGGGGCAAAAATACCGACAAGTCACATAGTTCCACCCCATGATGGGTCACACAATGTGCCTGGACTGTATATGGGCTGGGGGCCATGAGAGTTTTCAAGGCTGGGTGCCTCAACAAGTCTCTCTGGGTGTTGGCAGGGTTGTGGCCGAAGCTGCCACAAGCTGCCAAGGCCTGGAGGTCACCTGGCACTTCCTGCCAAGTGTTGAGGCAAGCTCCAGCTATTTCATTCAGCTCCAAGGCTGATGAATTCCCCCAGCTCCACTTTTCTAGAAGCTTGTAGGTGATTGGAGACAAACCACCAAAACTTGGCCATACCTTTTCAGTTTCTTGACCTTCTAACCTTTGTTTTTTTTGATGTCTTCCACCTCTGCCATCTGTTCTTTTGGGCATTCAATGTGCCCAGAGTCTTTTGGCAAGACCCTGCCCAATGTGATGTAATTGCAGTCTGCCTTTTGGCAAGGCCCTGCCCAATGTGATGTACACACAAGAGCCTTTTGGCAAGGCCCTGCCCAATGTAATGCACACAGCAAAGTCAAGTGCGAGCCAAAGGCTTGCTGAAGGAAGAGAAGCTGTGAGCTGCTACTTTACCCTGTTGAAAACCAGCAAGAAAGTCATGTGGAAACAACAGCCCTGTGCAAGCAAAAGCGCACCTTTTGTTCCACAGAGAAGGTTCAACCCAAAGCCCTTTGGCAGGGCCCATTACAAGCCCTTTGGCAGGGCCCCACTACAGTTTGGATGGTTGCCCTGATATCTTTCTTAAAGGATTGTCGATTTCCCTTCCAGCTACAGCATGAACAATGTCCATCCCCTCCACAACAAGCCACCCCAAGACTTTGAGCCTGAGAACTGGGTCTGAGTTGACCAGCTTTTTGAATTCTTCAGCATCTGCATGGCACCTTTCCAGCGCTGGCCAATCAGGCTTGAAGATGCCATCATACATCAGAACCTCTTGGTTCTTGACATAATCAAAAAAGAACACTTTAACATTTTCAGTGTCATCCAACTGCAAAGTTACTCTCACAAATGGCATCTTTGATTCAAAAACAATCATGTGTGTGGTGCCCTTTCTCAGGTCACCCATTTGGGGCCCTTTCCCAGGTCCCTTAAACCTTTGAAAAGTGAAGCTTGGGCCACAAATCTGCTTTGGTAAACAAATAAGGCTGTCCTGAAAGCAGCACATGAAAGAACCCAGTGTAGAGACAGCAGTGAAGAGACAGCAACTCTTTTTTCACTGGGGATGAGTTGGAGTTTGTGCTTGGGCTGTGCCTTTTTCCAAGGCCAGTTAGCAAGCCCTTTTCCAAGGCCTCTTATTGGTGCCTTTTGCCAAGGCCATTTGGAGCCCTTTCACTGGGCAGTCAAACTCTTCAAGGCCCTCTTGCCCACTAGGGCAGCTGAGTTCATGGCCTTCTTGATGACCCCAAGCCTGGCCCCTTCAAGGCTATCCAAAGTAGTCAAAGCATTTTGGACCTCTTCTTTGAGTTCATTGTCTGGAAGTTTGGAGGCCACTTTCTTTAAATGAGCTCTCAGCTTTTTCTTGGCATCATTCAAGGTTTTATCAGGGATTGTTCCCTTTTGCTCTGCAAGGGCACTTGCAGTTTCAAATTGTTTCAGTGCCTGCTTTGCTACATCATGTTGTTTCTTCTTTTTGGGGTCCAGGAGGCCTGTGGCAAGTGTCACTGCATCTTCCTCCTGGCCACTGCCTGAATCATCATCATCTTTTTCATCATTACCTGCAAGGAAATCCAAAGACTGGAGGCCAGTGACCTTCAACTTGGATAAGGCTGCAAAGTCCTCCCACTTACACTTTTCATCCATTGTACCAGTTCTGGCTTTCTCAACTTCAGTTTTCTTTGAGAAGACTTGCTGTGAATCCAGGAACTCTGGAAACCTGTTGTCGGTTGGACTCTTTCTCACTTGTATAGTCCCTGCTTGAACCCTGGCTTTCAGTTCAGTGGGGCCAAACTTTTTCAGGGCACCCTCAAGTGGAATCCATTCTTCAGTTTCTTTGTAGCTCTCACTGGTCCTCAGGCTGGCCATGGATTGCACCCATGCAGGGTGCTTTGTTGATCCCAGTTTGAGGTACACCTTCATGAGTGACAAGGCTTTCTGGTTCCTGCCATAGCCTTTGGTTAAGTCCTGGTACTCTTTTGAAGTTCCATCTTGCTGCCTTTGAAATTCAAATTTTTTCCAAAGGCTTTGCTGCTCTCTTTTGCTCAACTTATTCCAAAATTCATCAATTTCAGAATCTTCTTTTCCAATTTGGCTTTTGACCAACTCATTGGCAGGGATCCCCTTCACAGATTCTGTTTCATGATCTGAGGAAGCCTTTTTACAAGGCCTCTTCATCACTGTGTCTTCACCATCATCCTCATCAAAACTAGGTGGATCAATGGCCTTGGCAGGCCTCTTTTTTGGCCCCATGATGAACACAAATGCATTCAATTGAGCCACAAATGCTTCCATCATTTTTTGTGTGATTTAACGACAAAAACATGTGTAAGAATATGAAGGAATATGAGGGGTTATGAGGGGTTATGAGGGGTTATGAGTGGTTATGAGGGGTTATGAGGGGTTATGAGGGGTTATGAGTGGATGTGTTTTTCTTGCTTCTTAAACAAATATATTGTGGATTGAATATTTTGCACAAAAAATGCTTCATTATTGCAAAACAAACATGACATTTGACAATAGCATTTTGTCAGAGCTGCACAACTGTCTGTGACCTTTTTTAGGCCTTTTTCTTTGGACTCAGAGGGACTTTTTACAAGTCCCTTTTTTTTAGGCATTGCTCAGCCCTTTTTCTTAGGACTCAGAGAGACTTTTTACAAGTCCCTTTTTTTAGGCATTGCTCAGCCCTTCTTCTTCCTGTGTTTTCCTTCCACAACATGCCATTCACCACCATTCTCTGGAACTACATCCAGCTTTTTTGTGTTGTTCCTTGCTGGTTGTTTGGGCTGAGGCTGAGAACTTGAGCTGGAGCCACTGTCTGAGCTGGAGCTGGGGCTGGGCTTTTTTTTTGCCTTTACCCTTTCCCTTGGGTGTGGCATCTTGTGGGCTGGCATGGACTTTGGGTTTGGCCTGTGCCACATTTGGAGCTGGGTTGCTGGGCTGGGCTGCATGGCTGGGGTTATGATGCTCCATTCCTGGTGGGTAGTACCATTGCCTGGCATCATAGGCCATTTGTTGGCTGCTCCAATAGTTCTGCCATTCCATCCAGTGCAGCCATTGCTGTCTATTGGCTTCTTCTGCTTCTTCCTTTTGTTTCTTTTCCTTTTGCTCTTCTTCTAAAGCCTTCTGCATTTGGGCATCCCAGTTTTTGGCCAACCTTTCATACCTGCTTCTTCCCATTGCAGAGAGCCTTTGCACATCATATTGCTCAGAGCCCTTTTCAGCAGGTCCCTCTAGAGCTTGTATTCTTGCAAATCTCCTCCTTTCTTTTTCACTGCCATTCTTGTTTTTGGGTTGGTGTTGCTGCCAGGTGCCCCATTCTCTTTCTTGGTACCCTCCATCTTGCCATTTTTCATTTTTCCACCAGTCCCAGCTTGACTGGCCTCTTTGCTCCCATTGTTTCCAATCCCAGCTAGACTGGTCTTTTTGCTCACTTTGTTCATCCTCAGTGTCATCTGCCCAACTTGTCCACTTGTGTTGGGAATGGGAGTGGGAGGACCTGCTCCTGGAGGAGTCCCTGCTCCAGTCAGCATCCATGGCGCAAAAAGAGCCCTTTTCCAAGGCCCCCCAAACCAAGAGCCCTTTTTCAAGGCCCTGCAAGCTAGTCATTTTGCAAGGCCCAAGAGCCCTTTTTCAAGGCACCTCCACACAGAGAGGCTTGGCCATGTGTGGCTTCCACTTAAGGCTGGTGAACCTTGGGACCCAAAACTTGGGCCCCAAGGTTCACTAGCCATTTGTGGCTTACAAAGCAGGCTGGGTCCAAAACTACCACTTGCAGTGCATGGTTTTGCCTGAGCTGGCTATGGATAAGTTCAACTTGTCCAAGGCCAGCTCAGGCAAAGGTTGGGCATCTCTTGCTAGTAAAACATTCACTTCTTTGAAGTTGCACCCATGAGCCCTTTCTCAAGGCCCTCAAATTCAGCTAGCCTTTCTCATTGGCATATGCACCAGGGGCCCTTTCAGTTGCCCTAGTTGTCACTTGACACTTGGGCCTAAACAGCCTAGGGGCACTTGTTTGAACATGCTGACATGTTTCGGACAGCCTAGGGGCACAACATGATCACATGCTTCTGGCATAAGCACAGCCTTTTTTTGGCCAAAAACTGTCTAGCCAGCCAGCCCTTTTGCAAGGCATTTGGCAAATGTCTTAAAAGCCTTTTCTCAAGGCCTAGTGGACTATGTTTACTTGAGCGCATCATCCCTCATCTTCAAAGCTTCTTCCTTTGAGGAGGGCATGTCCTTGAAGATTTGCTCAGCCACAGATTTGTGTGCTGCACTTTGCTTTTTGGTGATGGCCACCCACAAATGTTTCTTGTCTTCCCCTGGCTCAACTGCACAAATGTAGCTCTGGAGGGTGCCCTTGGTCAAATACAGCTTTGGCTTGCCCTTGCTTGGCTTCTCAGGAGTTTTTGTTTTTGTTTTTGTTTTTGTGGATGGCTTCTTTGCTAATTTCTTGGGGGAAGCGCAAGGCTTCTTATACATCTCTTTGATGTCTCTTTTTCTGCTAGGCAGTGGATGGCCTTCATCATCTAGAATACTATCCCCTGATTGTTGGCTGCAAGGCACCAAGGGCAAACCATATTCATCTTTGGCAGGGGTGCTGACCTCTGAGAGGTGTGGCATTAGCTTTTTCTTTTTTTCAGGAGAGCCTTTTGCCAAGGCCCTGGCATCTTGGAGGCTTTTGACTAAACACTTGAACCTCTCAGCTTTTGAGTTTGTCAGCTTCTCAAGAAATTTGGAGAGCTTGCTTTCATGACCTGCATTGAAAGCTAGGTTCCTCATGTGTTTTTGGACAATCAAGAGTTTATCAGCAATATACTGGGAAGCTTCCATGATGCTTTGGTTGGGCTTTGGCTTTTGGCTGGGATCTCTTTGCAACAGAGCTTGGGCTGCCTCCTTAAGATCCCCATAGCCAATGTTCAATTCAGGGCTGACCCTGTGCATACTTTTCACAAGGTCATGGAAATTGCAAAGGTCAGCTCTGGGTGCACATTCACCCCAAACACTCTTGTAATCACCAAAATTATGGAAGATTCCTTCTGGAGTGCTTTTGCCTAGGTCTTGCCAAAGGTCCAGAAGGTGCTCCATGTCTATCACATCCTTTTTTTTGTTCCTGGAGCCACCTCATCTCATCTGGCACCAGGAAAGAATTTTGTCAATTCCTTCACC
>JAODVM010359362.1:0-11080 GCA_025400095.1 Phenganax marumi
GGTGGAAAACGTCAACTTTCCTTCCGGTCGACGTCCGTGTTGTCAAAAACGCCGCTTGCTTAAACTCGCTATTGTCACAAACACCCACACAACACGAAATGAAATATTTAGAGGGTAGTGTTAAATAATTACGCATCTATCTGCGCAAGTATCTATAAAAAATGCAAAATTTTAAACATTATGCTCTTTCGTGCATGAAAAAACGCAAAAGCGAAAAGCAGTCATCAGATTGCTAGGTAATATGTTTCTTTTGCAATAGTATAGCTGTATACGTGCAATATCTTTAGTTTCTATGATTTAAAAATTGTATTTAACAAACCTTTTCCAAGACGTAATAATGAGGTCCACCAACTTCGCTTTCATTTTGTAATTCATTTTTATTCTCATTATTCATATTGTCTCCTTCAAGTACGTGATATAGATGTGAAGAATGACGTCCTCCATTTTGCCCATCACTTTGATTACTCTGCTCTGAAAGTCTCTTATTATTTTCTTGAACTGGAGGCAATTCTTCATAAAATGGATACTTATTCGCCGGGTTTGCTTTCTGGGCTTTTTCTCTTGGATTAATCATACTTTCATTCGATGTTTTTTCACTTGAATTCGTCTCAGAGATTGAGCTGTTTGTAGGATCACTATGGCTTTGCGAGTTGTTTGTATGTTCTAGTTTACTGTCTTGTTGCTTTGGAGCAATGAAGTCACTGAGAAGTTTTGAAAACCTTGAGATTGCATTTGGTTTTTTCTCATTTTTTACCTCTGGAAGTTCTTGATACTCTGGTTCTTTTCTAGACATGTTTTCTTTTGTATCTTGATTAAGATTCGCATTTGCTGCTTGACTTGTCATCAGTTTTAATTCTTCAATATCGGGCAGAGGAAGTTCTTCATAATGTGGATTTGTGGTGTTCAAATCTTGCTGAGTTTTGTTTATTTCATTTTGTAGTTTCCACGCATTTATTTGATTTTCATCAGGCAACGGAAATTTCTCATAATGAGGATCTTTGCTTGCGTGGTGTTCTTCCCGTTCTGTTGTACAGCCCTTCTCAGCAATTGGATGTTCAACAGGAATGATATCATTTGTTGCGTAAACAGGATTAGAAATCACCTGAAAATATTTCACTTGTTCAATGATTATATTGGAATTACCATTGACTAGTAGTAGTTGTAAGCTTATTGCTTCGATCTTAAGGGTTTCTTTGATGAAGAATGCTTGCAGTTTCGCGTCTCTTCTACTCCTGAATTTTTTTAGTGCTTTGGTTTCCTCCTGTGGTAATACTGGATTGTTTCTTGAATGCAACGCCGCATGATTTCCTCTTGTAGTAACTCAAGGTGCCTCCTCTTATAAGGCCCGGTTTACACTGTCAAAGTTTCTGTGATCAAAGTGGGAATTTCGGGCAGGTAACTCCCAACTTTCGAAGGATTTGCTAAAATTATTTAAGGTAACTAATACAGTGCTCAACAAGGAACTACTTCACATTGATATTTCTTACAAATTCTTCAGAACATAGAATTTCCCGGTGAAAAATTCCTACTTTGATCCCAGAAACTTTGACAGTGTAAACCGGCCTTAACTCTCATTTCTTTCTACTCTTACTCTTGTTTGTTCCTGTATTAATTACCACGGAATAAAAATGGTGTATTAAAGAAAGCGGCAATAACGAACCTTTCCTTCTTTAGATATTTCAGTCGATTTCTCCAGCAACAGTTCTGGTTCGGCGTAGGTTGCATTTTGTGAATTCGTTTCGTTATAAATATGATTATCAACGACGACTATTGATTCTAGCTGTGAGGGGTCTTCATACACCGGATTCTTGAAATCGTATTTGGGCTTTCCATGTTTCTCTCGTATCTGTGAAGAAACGTTTACAAATTCATGTATTTTCCTTCAGATTTGATCTTGTCTCTCATACGAGGGCATTACACTTTTTAATGTTCAAATGCTTTGTAATGAAATTGTCGTATATTAGCGAGTGGTGTTCTACTTCTTCCGCAAAGTACCTGTTGATCTATGGAGTCGTTTCTTGTTTCTTCTTCTTTCGGTATTGGAGGTAATTCCTTCAGCTCAGAGTCATCATACGCTATGTTATCAAAATCTCCTGGAACTGGCGAACGCTTTACCTACAGGTAAAAGTTTCAGAAACGTTCTCAGTTTCATTGAGTGATGGTCTCATCATGACAAACAAAATACTCTCTTGCGTAGTAGCCATCACGGCTGGCATCAAATTACGACCTTTGGTGTTTTAGTGCAACGCTTTAAAGACTGAACTTCGTGGGCAGTTGGCCGGTTCGTTAAGATTTACAAAACTTGAATATACAGCCTGATTCCCTTATGATCGCAACTATCGTAAACTACAAGAGTCACGATATCTCTCAGTGGCCAAAGTATTCTATTTTTTTAGCAGTAACTCTCCTAGAAATATAGATATTTTCTACTAATAATTGTTTTGCTTATGATTATTGTGAAACTCTTTTATTTCGGATGTTTAGAAAGATCATGACTCAGTCCTTACCATAGTTACGAAGACCGTACGGAAACCGGGATTATGAATAAAAAAAACCCATTCATACCTTATCTTCGCGTTTCTGTCGTTTTTTAATGCAATAGACAAGAATGATTATGATGACGACAAGGAGTATGGCCGAGCCAATTCCAACAGCCACTTGTATTCGTGATGTCCCTAGTGATGTTCCAGAACTCTTTCCCGCTGTGCTAGAATTCAGTACGGGACATTTTATGTCGTATCCTTTCAACCAATCACATTCCTCTTCGCTCGTGATAAATATGACGTCATTCTGATCTTGAAGATTTGGGAAGAATTCTTTTGATAGTATTGTTAACTGTTTGTTGTCGTCGAGTTTCCAAAGAGCAGCTCTGAGAAGAAATCTATTGCTTTTTGAGAGAAATTTGACTTCCAGTGTGTCTAAGTAAAGATTATTCTCCGAAGCCCGTTTTTCGCGTCGTTTTTCTGTGAAGGAAAAGGAACATTTGATCAGATATGCTGTACGACGTCCGCGACGACGTTAAACTAGCTGTCGTGAAACGTTTTCTTGCAAGATCATAACATGAGAAATATCCTTGTCATTTATGTGGAGAGCACTCATCAAGATTTATGTAATGACCTTATTTCGATGGTGTTACGAATCACTTACCATTCCAGGTTAAGAGGCAATTACTTTTTTTATCTCCCAATATTTCTTGAAGACAACTTTCAAACTTACAGAATTCTCCTCCATATATAGTAGCTGGTATGATGATGAACAATTGATCATCGTTTGGCACGCATCTCTGCGTCACATTTACAACCTTTGTACACAATGAGTCCTCGGAACATTCTGAATTCTCGCATAGACTCTCATCTCTTGCTTGACGATCATTTTCGCAAACCCCGTTCGGAGCTATTCGGATCCTTATCTTTCCTTTCACAAATACAAACAATCGTTTAGGATCCCAGCAAAATAAATCCAATGCTAGTTTTTCTACATTTGAAACTTCTTCGCTGATATTTACTCTCAAGTACATTTCATCGTCAACACGAAAAGCGTTTGTGAAATCCACTTTAGAAAAACCTCTTGAACTTTCGTTACAGTTCGCTTTGATATTGCATTTGAAGTAAGTTTGAGGTTTTCTCTCCAAGGGACAAGCGAGTGTTGTATCGTTGTCTTGGAAAATAATTATAGGTCCTAGCTTTGAATTGGCCAAATGAGAGAGCTTTATTGGATCATTGGAGAAACATAGTCGTCTTGGAATGTCGTCTGAAAGAAATAAAAAATCTTGAGGTTTCTGAGAAGTTTGATTCTGTCGAAACGTGGTTCGTTCTGTGGTAATAAGGAGTGTTTTCGCTGGATCTTTGTTGTATGAATATAGTTCGTTCAATGCAAATAAAAGACCATGGCTCACCTTTAATGAATATCACAAATCTTGTGTCCATAGATTGTCCATATAATTTATTCCTTGCGTTGACATGCACCATGACATATTTTGGTACAGTGTACTTTTCATCAGCTTTGAGCGTGGTGTCTGTTGGCAACATTAGCATTAATTTATTATCCTCAACAGCAAACGGGTAATCATCACATTTATCCTGTATTAGTCCATATTCCATGTTCTCTCTGCTACCTAAATAGCCAATCACACTGGCATTCAGGGAGCCTTCGCTAATCCGATTGGACGATAGCGTAATGTGTAAGCCAATCAAAGCACGAGAAATTACTGTGCAGTTGAATCGAGTTGTTCTTTTCCTGGTGACCTTTCCTGATGCTATAACTCCATCATCTTGAACAGAAACTTCAATAATGTAAGTCCTATTTTTCTCAACTTGATCTCTTTTTACCAAATAACCGTCTGCTATTGTAAACGGTAGATTTTCCTGTTCAGTTATATTGTATATTAGTTTCTGTTTTGGCTTGCAAGCGTCTTTTAAGTGCATATTATCCGGGTCACTCACATTCAAACTTCCTAGTACAGTACCGAAGGATTCTTCATATGAGACGAACAGTGGTTCTTTGCATCCTGCGTTGGGAGCTTCATTGACGTCCACAATTTTCAAATCAAATTGTTTCGTGAAGTACATTGAACTGTTTTCTTTTTCTCTGCATGTTACCTCAAACGCCATCATCTGTTGTGCTTCAAAATTAAGTTCCTTGATCAAATAAAGCGTTTTCTTGACAATTTTCAAGTATTCAGTATGATTGGAGTTTGTTAAACTGCAGTGGTACCCAGAGTCTTCGTCGGGATCCAAAATGGTTATGTTTCCAATCATTATATCTTTCTCGTTTTCCCGTACTCGGAGATTGTCGATGGTTATATCTGTTGGTGGTTCATTCACATCTGGAGTAGAGAAATATAAAAAATAACTTGTGAAGCGTGAACAGATTAGGAATTTATACATGCGAAGGTGAAGGATTGGACAGACGAGTTTTGCTCTCACAAACGTTTTCTGCTGTACTAACATTGATCGAATAAATAGTACTTTGGGTTTTCGAACTCTGAAAATTCCCAATATACATAAAGTCAAGTCAGTTCAGTTTGTTGTACCTTGAATGGTTATACTGAAATCTTTCTTCAAACATTGTCTATTTTGATCACAACATTGGAGTGAAATCCGAATGAGATGGGACGTGTCTTCTTCGTAATCCGCCACCTGTCCTCCGGTCAATAAAGTTGTATCAGCTAGCGTGATCTTGCCTCCGCCATCTTGAAGTAATGTACAATACGTTAAGGTGTTCTCGTCTTCGTCAATCATTGTGATGTTGCTGATGAATGATCCCGGTGGTAAGTTTTCTTTTATCTCTTGAGAGGATAGTTTGATGTCCGTCGGAGCCTCGCGAACATCTAAACGATATACACACATTCATTTTGCAGTGTTTTCACGAGTAGTAAAATGTCCAACGAGTCATTCAATGGCTTGTCGAATTAGGACAAGTTCAACTCTCGTTTGATTTAAGTCGCTGGTTTGATCAAGACTTTGGAGAAGCCATTATCCTAACTTACCAAGGATTTTGACGATAAACGGCATTTGTAAATACCGACCAACTGTATCAGTAACTCGGATAGTCAACATATAATCTGAGGTTTCTTCAAAGTTCAATGATCCATTAACAACCAAAGCGCCATTGTTCATCATTCCTTTTAATCCGAAGGGAGAGTGTTGCGGTTCGACCAGGGAGAAAATCATGGTCTGTGGTTGATGAATGTCAGGATCGTACGCGTGTAGTATTCCCACTTCAGTGCCGATAACTGAGTTTTCTCGAACTTTGTTGTTAGATAGAGTGAGACTCTGTATTGGTTCGTCTACATCTGTAGGTTAAGATGCACATAATGGCATTAGATGTAAACGAAAGTTGAAGTAATTTTATTTACTCTTTTAGAGAGTTGACTATTTTTTCCATACCTGTGACACTGAAAAAGAATTGTCTTGTTATACTTAAAGCAGGGCTACCATTGTCTACGCATGTTACAGTGATCATGTGCGACTGGTGTTCTTCATAATTTAAAGACTTGTTCTTTTTAATTTGCAGAGAATTCTTCGCACCATTGATATGAAAGTATTCTTCGTCCTTTGTGCTGAGATGGCACGAGTGGTTCTGAGTCATTTCATTCCTATTGTCCGGATCAGATACCTGGAAAAAAATATACACAAAGGTAAGCATTGATGTAATCAGTATGAGAATAGAAGCCTGGGGCCGGTTGTTCAAACGTGGTTTAGCAGCTAACCTAGGTTTAAATTTAACCCACCACTTTATATCTCGGTCTTGAACCACTATTTATTTTTTGAAACTTTGAGAGATTGAACTACCCATTAAGGGAAACATTTTGACCAAAAAACTTTTCAAAACTTTTTCTTGAACGAGTTTCAAATTGAGGTAAAAGTACTACACTAACCCGGGGTTAAGCTAACCCAGCTTTGAACAACCGGCCCCTGGTTTTCAACTGTCCTATTTCATTGGAAATTTTCTCAAAATTTCCTTACTCACAGTGAAAAAGCAAATGTCATTTCCACTTTCCATATCCTCTGGTATCCATCTCATCCCGTTCGTTTCCAGTTTATCCGGTTTCTCGTTCACGTTTTCCACGCTGACATTCCACTTACGAAAGTTGCTACTCGCATTATTCCTCACATAGACTTGTAATGTAAATTCTCGAATCTTCTCATAATCCAGTTGCCCACTGACCGTGATGTTGACGTAACATGAAATGTTATACTTTATCGCATTTTCATGACGCTTGCAAACCGTGTTAGGACTGAGACCGAATTTGCTGGTTGCATTTGGATTGGACGCGCTGATCATGAATTCTAGAACTTCATTACTTTCTGATTTTGATACGATTTGTGCGATCACTGTGCCGTGCGGGGAGTTCTCAGCGACTGTAGTGCCAGTTATACTTAGTGTTGGGGGGTCTATCAAGTTGATGATGTAGATTGGTATTTCTTTTTCTGTCGACGATATGGAATCCGAGCAAGACACTTTAATATAGCACAGTTTTATCGTGTCGTAACTCAAAGGATTTTCCACGAGAACCTGGTAAAAGTAAAATATGTTGAATGAAGATGAGAATGACGAAAGCTTGGCAAACGTATGGTATAAAAAAATGAAAAGAAAATCACGAACACTTCGGGCAATATTTCAGACGAAATCTATTTCGTGAAATCGAATAAGCTACCTTACTGCCTTCTATACGAAATTTTCCAGAATTATCTTGCAGTAATTTCCAAACGAACGCCGAGTTTCTCTGAGCACTCACGTCATTATCAATGGCGCTCAGCTTGCCCACCAGTGTACCTCTGGTCGCGTTTTCATAAACCCAGTTACGAGAAATCTCTATACTCCGTGGAGGGTCATTAACGTTCTCTACACGAATGTTGAACTCTTGATCGAGCCACATCGGAGGCGAGCCATTGTCCTGAGCTCTGATTCGCACCGGGTATTTGTTGATATGATTTGGGAACCACTTGAGGACCAATGAGGTTTCAAGTACCGACCCATTACAACGAAATAGACTCTTTTCTTGTTTATTTTGTATTGAGTACACCATTTCTTGGCCTCTTTGTGCGTCATTCGTACTTAATCTTCCAACTATAGTTCCTGGTGGTAGGCCTTCTTTTACACTTGTATCTGCGAGTTTTATGGACAGCGGAGGATCGTTGTTGCGCCTGCAGTAATACTGGTCAAGTTTCGAGTGCCAAATAGCAGCACGTTGTGGTGATTCGTGGCATATAATACGACTACTCACTGTTCTAAATTCAAATCCTGAGTAATCTGACCATTTTTTACTCGGGTTTTTTAAAGCAAGTTTGTAGTGTTTAGGACAGGTTAAACTACATTGTGAGTCGTATTTTGTGCCGTTTTGACAAGCACTAGTGATTTCGGCGCACAGCGCTAGGTGAGCTTCGTTTTCACCGGATGGTTCTTCCTGAGGACAGTTGGAAAATTGAGGTGTGGAGCAGTCCAGTGCAGTACACGAATGTTTTCCTTCCAAGCGATAACCTGGAGATGAGAAATTGTACAGTTAATTAAATTAAATTATTAATTAAATTAATTAAGTTAAATTAATTAAGTTAATTAAGTTAATTAAATTATTATTATTATTATTATTATTATTATTATTTTATTTTTATTATTATTATTATTATTATTATTATTATTATTATTATTATTATTATTATTATCACCAAACTTCGTGGCACCCCCCCCCCTCAGCACATGCGAAGATTCCGTGAATTTAATTGCAACAATTTGTGAACGAACCTGTGTTACAATTACAAAAGTACGATCCAGGGTAGTTTTCACATTTTTGATCGCATGGTCCTTTGCCGCCATTGCTTTTACACTCATTCTTGTCTACACAATTTGCGCCTAAAAATCGTTTCAAATATCCATGCTTAATGATACGTACATTCATACATGATGCCTTAGAGGTGTGTAACTGTACTCACATACCTAATGTGATAAATCCTGGTTGACATGAACATTTCTTCTTGGCGTTATCACACAATTGTCGGCATCCACCTCGCGGGGGACAAAAATTTTCTTCTTCATCTCTTTTTGTTATGCATTTGTTGTTCTCTTTGACAGTACGAGTTCGATATCTTGTTGGATTGTTGTCACAAAACGGAGAACATTCACTCCATGCTGACCAAGCTACAAAATCCAAGCAACAAGTTGTTTTCAATGGAACAAAATGGCTAGCTTCCACTTTCGCGGAAGTCTTGTCTCACAATTATTACTACAATTTACGTTGGGCATTACGATATTCGCTCTTTTCAACTCTTTCCTATCCTTACTGAGTCATGTTTTTTATTAATTTAGTTCTCAGTTGCGGTAACATTGTCCTAGTTCTCCTAATATTGAAGGAGGGGTTTTTTCGGCGTCTCGAGCGTGTCCAGACGAACTAAGCAGGATGTCCTTGGACTTTACTCTTTAACCTTGTTTAGGCAAGTGAAACTATAAAGGTCATATCTGAGAAATTTGTAAATTGAATGACAGTTCGTGACGAAAAGTTTAATTAAAATACGTCCACTACTTCCTAGAAAGTTGAGCAAATTTTTTGACAAATTTCGACAATGTGCGAACATGGACGAGGTTGACATAGCTGCAGGGTACAAGTTTGTACTTTGACACTTTGATGGGAAATAAAGATTGGCTCTCTAGCTCTTCTACAAATTTTCCTCAGAAGTCTTTTTATTTGATTATTTATACATCGATCTTCATCACGAAAGCAGTCCTTAAAATATCTCGTATAATTCTATAATCCTAAGCAATGCCGCGTTCTTAGGTGACGTATCTAGTTTCATGTAGAGCGAGTAAACATGCTGTTACTGAATTAGGGAAAACATTATGCAACTGTCGGTAGACTTGATGTCTTTTTACGTAACGTTGTTATTTTGAGCTTGAAAATTTTCTGGACTTTTCATTTTAAAAAGTCGCAGTGAAAAATTTTCCCAAACTTCGCCCAAGACGAATAATTGATTTGCTTTACAATAAAAGATGCGTAAGCATTTTCTTATTCCTGCCTTTTCCTTTTAGTCAAGTTTATCGGCAATTCCGGAACACTTTCAAATCATATCCGTGCATTTAATTTTTGCTAGTGTTATAAGCTCCATGTTAAAATTTGTTGAAACATATGTTGAAGTATCGTCACGCAAAGTAATGTTTACCAGCAGTATATTAAATTTGACATGGTGTTCATTTATAGTAATGATCTCTGCCGGAATTCCCTTTGTTTTTCTCCTTAAGAGCTTGAAATGAAATAACTTGACGTAAAGACGGTTCAATATGAAGAGCTGTGCACAATGGATTCTAGCTTTTAACTCAAGTATATCCACAAGGATATAAACATGGCAAATGAACCCACTGATGTATTGCCACAGTGTTCACCATGAATATGGTCTTTTCTGGCAACATGCTACTCTAGTTATTGAAATAAATGAGTTCCGTATGATTCTCCGATGTTTAAACAACCATGCAGTCTCTTCCTATGTATATACATGCAGTTCTGAGCGCATAAACATCTCAAGTGCTCTGTTGTTCAAATGATATTGTAAATCCAGAGAAACTTGCTCAGACTGTACATTTGTTACCAAGGCGAAGGTTTCTTGTCAACCATTTCTATAGTCCGTTATGAGAGTGAATGCTTTTGTCATTTATAGGCAGTTTTTGAAAGTGTTTTAGCTGAAATATTTGCATGTTTTTAGCTTGAATACCTGAAGGTCCACAGTTTAATGCCGGTGGTGCAGCTGATGGCTTTCGCGGTGGTCTACTTCTTTTACGAGAAACGAACCAAGCATTTCCTTTGATAACTTGAAGCATTATGAGCACAACTACAATTTTCCAAACAGGTTGACAAGTTACATGAGTCATTGTCAGTGTCTCTTGATACTATATCACTGCGAGAACTAATTCAACCCATACGGAAGTAATGCCATTTATACAATGAACATGAAACTTGATATAGCAATGAGCATTGACATTTGAAACTTTAAAATTACCCAAATCGTCCACAACGTCATTTTTGGCATTTATAATCGATCTAGCTATTTGTCTAAAACGTTGATTTTCATGTCAAAAACCAGTTTCAAGAGATTTGAAAATTTTGCGTTATTTATAAGGGTCTCCCTTTACAAAATGTTTTCGAATTTTCCTAGATTGTCCCAAAGTTGTCCCTCACGTTAACTATCGATATTTTTGCCTAAAAAAAGTCATTTTCAGGTCATAAAGACATATATTAGCAAATTTCAAAATTTTACGATTTGGATGGAATGTTGTGTCAAAAGCGTCAAGGTCCTTCATGCACTTTTCCCTGAAATAAAAATTTGAAAATTTTGCATTGTTTTTCGAATACTCTGTCCGTCTCCTTGAATCGTAAGGAAGTAGGGATTTTCGACACGAAACTGCTCTTCATTTTCAAGTTGCTTTCCGGATGAATTTGAAAGTAAAAAATCATTTCATTCTGTCCTCGTCCCTGAAATCCATTCTAAAAATGACTAGATCTTGAAAAAGGTGTGGTTTAATAATAATAATAATATTTATTATTTCAATAAAGCGCCTAATTTTTATAAGAAATACTCAAAGCGCCTAACATTAA
>JAODVM010359473.1:0-11080 GCA_025400095.1 Phenganax marumi
ATACATAGTTATATACATAATTAGAAAAGCATTGTAAATAGTTACGCAATTCAGCTTCAGCTGCAAAGTAACTATATCTAAAACCATCTATCTATCTATCTATCTATCTACAAGCACAAGTTGTTTTTAGCACAGATAGTGGAGAAAACAATCGCTAAGAGTGATACATCTGTCACTATCAGCAAGATGACAATGGCTATTGAAGACACCAACGTGATACTTAACACTGCTATATCCCCTGGAGTAATTTTGATACCGTCAAATCTGTAATCCTGAAGAGGCCAATTCTTGGGTATAGTTGCAAATAAAAACATGAGATTTGGAATTAACCGAGAGTTGAATAAGTACTCCCTCAGAGCAGCTACACTTCCTGGATATTAGCCATCTCCTCCTGCAACACAAAAGAATCATGCAGAAGCTGCCTCCTGCTGATAAACTAAAAAGTGTCACTACGACAGCTGAAGACTTGTCACGCCAACTCCCTAGGCGTCAGGACTCAATTGCCACGGCACCTCCAGCTGTAGAAAAGACCGTGGCACAACCGTCGAAGAAGGTAAGGCTAGGAGGCAACTGTCCTCCACTATCTCTTAAACTCCAACATCAGTCACTGCTGAAATAACCTCACTGTTTGTAGTTACTGCTGGTTTTTGCATTTGCCTTATAAAAAGCATTGTTAGAATCAATGATTCTTTCGTATGGTTATGAGCCAGCTAAAACGCATGATGACACCAAGCTCACACTAAAAGGTGGTGTGAGATGATCGTTGATATTAAGATGGGGAGGAAGGGGGGGGGGGGTAATAAGATCGTTGGATTATCAGAAGGCACTGATTTAAATGACAGTGCTGTTTATGGACAGTTATTAGAGCTTCAAACATAAAACGATGAATTACTAAAGAAGAAACTAGATTTAGATGGTTGAACAATGAAAAGAGACGTAGCCATGGGGATTAAACGAACAATACGTGTTGTAGCACGCGTGTAGCACATCCATTGGGTTCATGGGAAGCCACTAATAAGTACGTAAATTCAGAAATAAAGAGGGTGAGTAAACGTCTTGTGTACACAAGGGTGTGGCCGTGTGAGCTTATTCAACTCTAAAAACCTCACACAAGTATTCTAATAGAGACAAAGCATGGAATACCAACAACTGTTTTTAGATAAAAACCAACTGCAAAAACGATACTCCCCGTGGATAGTGTCTATTCAGATGATGATGAATCAAACTTTAGTCTACCGTTGAACTATGAGCTTCAGTATGCCACACATTCAAATACGAAAAAAGAAAGAAATATTTGATCTAGCTCTATGTACAAAACACAGATTCGCCATCAATGATGCACAACGAACTAACAGTTGTTTCCTAGCAGATGTGAAGATCAAATGAAGTGACGCTGTTAACGAATGAATGGAGAAAAATTCATCCATTCAATTTCAGGCTAAAATCTAACAAAAAGTACGAATAAGATTACTGTTGTCTACAAACGTTTTGAAAAATAATTACCATAAATTAATTAGTTGTAGTTAGTTGTTTTAGATACGCATGGAGTTAGTTTTTTATCTGTTTGATGCATGAATGGGCATTGACCGTAGTTTTCATTGTTGTAAAAAAACAAGAATTTTTGTAACTTTCGAATTTTTCGAATTTTCATCAAGAGTCTGGCAACGCAACCCTAGTTAGTCCGTTAGGATCGTGCATGATACCTATTCAGAAGTGATGAAAAAATCCTAACCTTTGCTTATACTGAATCTGTGGAGGCTTGTCAGCTTTGACATGGTTTTTAAATATTTTTTAAAAATACGTTTCTTAAAAACAGTGAAGAATATCAACTGAATTGCAATCCTGACAAAATTTAAATAATGGAAAATTGAGGTGTCGTATTAAACATTTTGTCAGCCATTATTCCGGCCAGTAAACTGCATACTATTGCATGAAAGAAAACGAGCACACGTTGCACGCTGGGTGACCATTTTGCATAGATCTTTATTTTGTGATAATGATCTTCCTACTATTTACACGTCGAGGCTAGCGTGTAATTTTAAGTATGTTTTCACAACTACTACTATTACTTCTCACTATCGTGTGCAATTTAGCTGGTTGAGTTCACGAAGAGAATTGCAGCGAGAATCCCCCTGCGACCCGCGACACGTAACCAAGGGTCCAACTCGTTGCAGTGCAGAATGTAACGAGTTACGGAGTAAGACGCACGTGCGTAAATAGTGTATTTACAGGCCGGATTGGTGCGCATTATTCCGCAATTTTTCGTACATTTTCCCAAATATGCGCTAACAATATTGCAGCACGCTTCAAGTAAGATTGATAGTTGACAGATATATAGTTGATAAGATTAGTTGGAAAATAGTTTAAACTTAAAAGGAAAGCGATTATTACAGGCTTTGAAACTGATTGGAAAAACTACAAACAAGTGAGAAACAAACTAAATAAAGAATTAAGAGAAGAAGAACAAAATATTATTCTAATAAAAGAGCCAGTCATAAACCAAACCCAGAAGAGGCCTGGAAAACAATAAACCAAATACTAGGACGCAAAAACAAACCAACAATCATTAATGATCTTTAAATGTAGGATAAAACTTTACAATCCCCAGAAGAAATTGCTGAGGGATTAAACAACTTTTTCACAGATATAAGGCAAATTTTAGCAAATAAAATTGGAAAAAAGATTGCAATTTTCAAGTTTTTATCTAAACATCCAATTGTGAATTTACAACATTTAGACCTGTTACTGTTGATATAACTCAACATCTTTTAAATAAACTCTCAAGCAATGAAGCAACTGGTATTGATACCATTTCTCGTAAAATCATTAAAATATCAGCATCTATTGAATCAACATTAACATACTTATTTATTTTGGATGTGCTTGTCCTCTGTTCTTCAGTCTTCGATATTTAATTGTGTATCCCAACACTCATCTGCGTTTGGATGTGCAAATTATCAAACTGAAACGCGAAGCAAACCGATGTATGTTTTGTGAAGAAGCTGGCTAGATAACCTCTATTCATACTATTCCTTCCTTTATATATTCATATCACAATGGCTCCCACATGTTGCTCACGTGTCGCCAAAATATTCATTCTGGCTACTTCATTTGCATTGACTGTAGTGGTTGCTGTTGTGGTCGTCTTTTTTTCGGAAAATTTGCTATATGCATCAACAACAACGATATACATGTGGTCCAAAATTGGCCCAGCAAAAATCCACATGAAGGCATCTCCATGATTGCAAAGGAAATGTCCAAGAATGGACTTGAGCTTTCGCCTGCTTCGAACGCATTGACTTGTAAACGGTGCAAGTGGATACTTTTCGCTCTACTTCGGAATCCAACTTAGGCTACCAAACATAGGACCTCGCTATTTGCTTTCATACGCGTCATTTCCGGGTGAGTTTCATGTCATTCGGTTATCAAAGCGTTTTGAAGTGAAGAAAGTACAACAACTCGCGCTCCCAAAGTACACACCCTTGGTGAATACTGAAATATGGAATACTGAAATATGGAACCAAACCGGCATCTACGACATGAGACCAACCAGTTTGTGTACGTCGATAGACCAACAACAGGATCGGATCTCCTTGAGTCTTCTTCTGAATGAGCACGGCGGTAGCACTTGTCACAACATCAGTTTCGAAAAAGTAACATTTAATATTTTCACTTTTTGGTAACCAGGTCTGAGGTAACGGAAGGCAAGGCATACTATCAGCATCAACATGAGCATGAGTACTACAATATTCAATGTCGTAGTAGTACGAAGCAAGGATTAATGCCCATCTATGTAGCCGGCAGTTGGATGAGCTGGAACTGGGCGATCAGGTCTTAACTGGGTTAGCAGCGGACGATGATCTGTTAAAGTTGTAAAGCAACGACCACAGAGATATTGATGAACACGTTTAAGTCCAAAATGATACTAAAAGCTTTTTTCTCTAGTTGTGAGCTGTTTCAGTTAAGGTACACGACGCGAATGCCATGGGTTGATGCTTCCCATCAATCACATCAGACAAAACAGCTCCAGGACCATAAGAGGATCCATCACAAGATAGGACAACAGGCAGAGACTCGTCATAATGAACTAAAGTTCTAGAACGTAGTAAGAGATTTTTAGCAGCAGTAAACACAATATCTTCAGTTTTAGTCCACTTCCAAAGTACATTTTTTTACAGTAGGTTTTTACGGGAGCTAACACAGCGGAATGGTTGGGCATAAAGCGAGAATAAGACATGATGAGTCCCTTAGGGATTTCGGTGGCGCAATCACTAGGACTTGCGCCTTTCACCACTGAGGTTGCGTGTTCGATTCTTAGCTCGTACTTAATTTTCTCGTGTGAAAAGAGTCTGTCAACTACTCCGCGGAAAGTCGTAGATTTTCCCCGCGTACTCCATTTTCCTCCTACAGGAAAAGTTGACAGGGTGAGCTAGGATAAGCAGATTAGGAAAGTAAAAATTGATTGTTGTAAAAGTAGACAGTCTAAGTTAATATATATTCATATACATAATTAGAAAAAGCATTGTAAATAGTTACGCAATTCAGCCTACGCTGCAAAGTAACTGTATGTAAACCATCTATCTATCTATCCATCTATCTAAAAATGATTTCCAAGCAATCACATCTCTAGAAGGGGAGACGTCTCCGATGGCAACTAATTTGTCTTCTGTAGGATGGAGGCCTGCACTGTCTATCCAGTTGCCGAGATACACGATCGATGACTGAAGAAATTTGCACTTTGCTTGGTTTAACTTGAAACCTGCGTGAAGTAGTTTCGCCAACACTTGAGACAGAGTATTCAGATGATCATCATCGTCAGTTCCAGCAACAAGAAAGTCATCTAATCGGCTGACAGACTTAGGAATATCAGCTAATAACATATCAATTATTCTCTGAAATATAGCGGGCCAGAGTGAATGCCATTGCTCAGCCTTTTAAATGCAAACATGAGCTGTTGATAGTGAGGTATTTTTGTGATTCTGTCGAAGCAGAAATTTGGTGATACGGTTGCTTCAAGTCCAATGCACTGAATACTTTACAGCCTCGGAAAGCCGAATGCATATCTTCTAGTTGAGGCAATGGGTACGTTTCTGCCTCAGCGCAATCATTATATTAAGTAACACTAGAATCAATACAAACATGAACATCATCTCCGTCCTTTTTTCCCACAATTACTATGGGTGCAGCAGTAACAGCAGAGAATACCCTTTTAATGACCCGTCTTTCTCCATTTCCAATAGCGAGTTTTGATCCTTACTTGTAGCTAATGCATTTGGAACTGGACGTGCTTTATGGAACTTTGCTTGTTTATTTTAATTTTATCTTTCATGAAACCACCAGAAGACATCAAAATGTTTGTGCTCAAACAATGCGAAAAAAAAGTGGCGATTTTCCTGTTTTTTGAACTCTTTTGTTTCTATTTTGTGTCCAAAATGAATCATTAAAAGTTTATTCATAATTGCAAGGAGTGGCTTACGCTGAATCGATATTCATAAATTGTCTCTTTAGATCCGTGTGTTCGCTTCTCAACCTCATGTACAGGGCTAAAAAAATTGAAATGTACAGTTGGACCCAACTAACTCAAACTCCCATGAAATACAAAAAATAGTTCGAGTTAAAGAAGTCAAGAGAAAAATTATATTGCTTATATCACCCGCACCAAGTTCTAATTTAATAACACTGCAATGCACAACAAATTGAGGGGCGTGTTTTTACACAAAATATAATTAGAAAATTTAAACATAACATGCATTGAGATAAGATTACAGATACAATTTAAAATATATGCAAGAACACACAAGATACCAGCTTCAACTCATTCTTTGCCGGACTATTCTTCTGAAAGACCGTAGACTTCTTGCACTCTTAGCCCCGTGATAGTCGTTTATTGAATAGGACGGCTGCATCATAATTTAAGCTCTTCTTACAGAAGTGTTTTTCTTGGTTTATGAGGTGATAGTTCAGTGATTCTATTTCTTAGGTTATATGGATAGCCCAGTTCGTTAAGTCTGAATTTATTTCGCATATTAGAAGCAGTATGGCCTTTGATGATTTTATAGATAAATGGTAACTTTGGGTCTTGTTTGCCCGTAAAACTTTCTGCGCTGTTAAAGTTTGTTTAAATAATAAATTTAGCAAGATTTTGCTTTTGGCGACGTGCGCCAGTTCGTTGATGCTGTAGCAGCTTCCTATTGTTGACGATGTGTTTTCTCCATGGAAAAATGGACAAATTTATGACTTTTTTGGCGTCACAGATGTTTTCGAAAATAGCATAGTCAAGATTGCGATTTGATTTTCCGAATATCCTGGTTGAGACTCGCCAGCACCACCATTGAACGATTACAATTCGTAAATGCGTTACGTGCTGTGTAAAAGCCATTCACTATTCAGTATTTTCACTAAATCTTCTGTTCTATAAATTTCCCCACGAGTGTATTTGATACAAATATCATGATACCTCAACTTGTCTTTAATGGTCGTGAGTGGTCGTGAGCCAGCACACTACTTACGGGAATTGATTAACATTTAACTACATCCATTCAGGTACATGTACTGAGTTAACCCAAATACCTACCTCTGCAAATTCAAAATTTCCACATCGTCAATGGTGGACGACGTTCACTGCTTCCAATTAGAGAGTTTACCATCGACGACGCGGCGAACGTGACGACGCAATCTCAATTTCAATGAAGGAGTGGACGCTAAGAAAGCGTATTACTTAACTACACACTGGACTTCTTTCAAATAGCCTGAAAAACAGATAAATTTGAAAAAAATACTGTGGTTTTGCAGAAATACTGAATTTATCCGACTCCTCTAACGTCGCAAGAAGGTTTCATGGCGCTCCGACGCTGTTGAAACTAGCTCTGGGATTCCAAATTATTCATTTTTTTGTTCTGCATGGAAAGTTTCTTTGTTTACTGAACACGTCGTCGTGCTTGTCGCGTCGCAAATCGTAAACTCCCTAGTACTGATGCGTGAAAGCCTTTGCGATGATGGTTTTCACTTTCAGAAACAAAAGTCGCAGGAGCGATGTTGAATATTGGCCGCGTATTCCCTGCCACACAAACTGGCAAATGTATCTCTCAATACAATCTGTCAATATTCGACAGCACTTCACTTGCGGTAGCAACTTCTAGTAATCGAATTCGGGACATACTTTCCTCGTTTCATTTTGCCGTGATTAGCAAGCGTGCTTTCGTTTTAATATGCAACCATCCTTCACCTTTGGATAAATTATTATTACCGCCCCACGTAAAGTGGAACTACAAGGTCAACACAACTGGATTGTCTATTAAAAAGAACCACATAGTTTCAATCAGTACAATTAAGAACCAGACCGATTTGAGTATTTTTGATAGTTTGTTAAATTACTCGGTCGAGTATAACCCAAAATTCGTAGGAAATTTCTATCAATTCATCGCAAAGAATTTGAAATACAAAATTAATCTGCCAATTAGGCCTAGTTTGGTGCAAACAATGGGGTGTAGCTTTTACTACTTATTTAAAAAATCAGGAACCTTGCAAAATCGCATCGACCAGTGGAAAGAACAGTTAAAATTTAATGAGAACATAGTTCTCGGAATTCACATCCGTGAAGGAGACACAGTATTCAAGCACAACCAGGGTGATAGAAGACTTGATATGACGGAAATTGAGTTTTCGTTTAGTTGTGCAGAACAAGTGGAAAAGAGCATTCAGACAAAGTATAACAATACTAAGAACATCATTTGGCTTTTAGCAGCTGATTCCGAAAGATGAAAACTTATGCCACCCGAAGATTTGGCAATAAAGTGAAGCGCATTACTGGTCCCGTTGAACACGTTGGCCACCCATCATCGAAAGAACATGCAGAGACTGGACATTTAACAATGTTCCTCGATTACTTTTTGTTGCAGGAAGCAGATTATAGACTTTATACTGGACCATCTACGTTTGACAACACTGTCAATTTTATTACGTTTGGCAATAACCACGTTGGCTATTCTTTTGGTTCTGGTCCTCGTGGAAGAACGCGTGAATGTAAAATACAGGACGATTTAAAACATCATTACGCACTTTAAGATTGGCGTTTACGGCAAACCGCTAAAACAATAAGGTCTCTATTGTTAATGGTTGTCAACTGTTTTGTTGACGATTGGAGAAAAGGATGAATCTCCTCGTCGTATCGTAGCTTTTTGTTTTAATTTCCCTTCGATTACTGAAAATATGCACTTCTCATCTGTTTGTTTTTAACAGCAAGACATCGTAATAAAATTTACATTTTTCTCTATGAAATTCAAAATATACAAAACTTTTGCATCAGGCATGTGTATAACTTACACTGGCCTCCCAAACATATAAACCTTACCACAGAATGTAAACTAACAACAATGCATTAGTGCTGTTGTCACTCCCATTAATACTAATTTCCTTTAATCTGGACTCTAACCCCTAACCTTATTACTAATAGGCTAATCAGTCACAATCATGACCGTGACACAAACCATTGAACTTAAGGAAATGAAGTCGATACTTAGGGGGAAAACTTGCAGCTAAAATTTGCCGTTAAAACCAAGTCTTTCCACGCGAAATAATACGTGAGGCCAACCATACTATTTTTAAAAAACCAATCATGTTTTGCTGCCACAACCGACAACATGTTTTTTATTGAATAAATTTTATCTTTATTAAAAAATTCATGAAGACAATGTTTAATTTTTTTAGAATTTACACTTACGTTGTTCGTTTTGTTTTCTGAAATGACAACTGAAGCAGGGAAACGCTCTACAAACGATAAAAATTAAGCTTCAGTCAATTTTAGGCATGTTTGAACAATTGAACTTATTAGAAAGTTTACGATCTAAGACGCGGCACGGCTCGACAACGCGGCATCAGTTTTACTGAATAATTTGGGCTAAGCAATGCTGAGCGTTATGATAGCCTTTCAGAACAACCTGGTACAGGAATAAATTGAAGGAAAATGGTGCAGTATTTGTTATTAGGTTGAATCTTTTAGCCATGTGATGTAAACGTGTCCAACCCATTGAACTAAAAATACATGGAACGCTACCTGAAGCTAAAAATTGAAGCCAAAAGTCCGATGTCGGCCCTAGTCTTTCCACACAACGGAAAACACGGCCAAGAAACCAAAACGAGTTTTACGAAGCTACTAAGCATGTTTTTAGCAGAAAGTAAGAAAAAAAAGAAGAAAATAAATGCAGTTTTTTTCTAATTTTATGAGCGAACTGCCCAAAAGGCTTACAACTAGGAGTTACTATCGCAAGAAAAATGCTGCCGATCAGTCCAGTAACAATTATTGTACTTTCGCAAGATACAGCCTGCAGCGCAGCAGAAGTATATGGCTCGATGGTGACAGTTATAAAAATTTTGCCCTTCATGAAAGCATGTGCTTTGACGGCATGTTTGCCTTATTTTATATACAGATGAGATAAGTTGATACGCGCGCACGTTTTGAGAAAATTTTCATTTGCATGCAATTTTGATTATAAATAGAGCTCGCTAAAAAGGCACTAGTTACACATTTTACATACATTTTGTCTCCTTGTATTACACAATAAGTGCGCTTGTCGATCATGCCGACAATGGAATATTTCGGGCCGTAAAAGCGCCGATAAAGTCATAAAAGCACATCGCTTCCCCCTAGATTGAACACTATACATTTCATCGCCTTGATGTGCATTCCCAGCAACATGTTATAATTAGCCATTTTGTAATATTTATTGGGGTTTTTATTCTTTTAATTCTTCGGATATGTATTTTCTAAGCACTGAAGCAGAAGCTCATGGAAGAAAACAATTGATTATTGGACAGTATTGTTAGAGATAGCGTTCCATGTATTTTTAGTTCAATGGTCTAACCTTGCCAGCCTGAGGGAAAAGTTTACCTAAAGCTCCACATTTTAGGGTGCTGTCACGCGATCTTCACGCATATTTCCACAAAACTCGCGCTATGTGATCACTGCATCGGCGTGGACGAGGCATGGGACGAAGCCAAGAAGGAACTCACTCATATCTTCCGGTCGTTTTTGTTGTTTGAAACTCAATTGAAAGTACAGTAAAAAAGTCGTTTAACTTGTAATGAGGTAAATTTGATTGGTCGCAAAATGATATCAGTAAATTCGAGACGAATTTGGAGTAAACAGTAATTTCAATCCTGCGTATAAATCCAATGGAAGTTAAAATCATTAAAGATTGATGGTTTAGGATTTTTAAAGCATTAAAATTGTCATGATTGCGTTTCTCTTTGAAGCTTTATCTATGTAGTACAAAACCATATTGGTGTTTTTACTTTTAGCTGTCGAAAGCAACTGGAAGTGCTTCTTCATGTTGAGGGAACCAGTGCTAGGTTTTTACATCAAGGAAGGAGGCACAGAAGCAGCACGTCGTTATTATACTCAAAGACACCTAAGTGCTCACTTTTTTTCCATTCAAATGACTTTCCTGCCGTTGAACAGGGTTTTTGCAGGAAAGCTACAGTAAATATACGCTCTAAAAGTTCAGAAGAAAACTTAATTCAAGGTTTTTAAAATATTGGTACTGTAGCGCAGTCGCTAGGACAAGTGTCTGCAGTTAGGAATTGGGTTCGACTCTCAGCACGGACTTCGTTTTCTTTTACGGAATGAGTTCGTAAACTACCCTGGCAGGTTTTCTCCAGGGACGTTTGACAGGGTGGGCTAGGATGAACGGGTTAGGGAAGTAGTAACTGAGGTAAAAATAAAGAGTGTAGGGTAAAATATATATACATTCTACTGTTACGATGGCCGTGCCAAGAAAGACTTAGAAATGGAAGTGTCTCTCTTGTTACGGCGATCGTAACAATTGGGGGCTCAGGCGGGAAACCGTAAAGCAATATATTGTAAAGTAAATCAGCTTACCGATTAAGAATACAAGAGATTGTATTACACGCGTAAAAATCATCATGTTGTTGCAATGTTGATAGGTAAGGATGCAACAATGCTGTGCTGCACCCTATTGTTCACACTTGTTAACAATGTTGTTCATCATTGTTACACCCGATTAAAAACGAACAATATTGTTCAATATTGTTGACAACTGTAAACAATAGGTGCAGCACAACA
>JAODVM010359584.1:0-27711 GCA_025400095.1 Phenganax marumi
AAATCATAAAGATCAAGTAGCTTCAACACAAGTGAACAACACAACATTACTTTCTATAAACTTAAGATGTTAACATCGTCTAAAGACTCATTAAACCTTCAGTAATCAGAACTTGGTGTATTCAAGACTAACTTTATACTTGTGAATGGTCATGAAATAACTCACACATTATTGAACGAAAACTGCATTATTTAGTAGAAATTCCTAAGCTTTGCCTTTGGAAAATATGGCTTAAAAGTATAGTGAAACAAGGAACCTTGTCATGCTGTTTTGATAAATATCTCAATGTGTTCTTCAGTGAAAAATGGCCTTCTGTTTGGAAAAGAAATTGAAGGATTTAAATCTTTGGTTCTCCATCACGTATTATAGACAATGCAGCACTTTACAGGTTTGGTTTTGAAACTTACTTTTGAAAGTTAGCTTTGAATTTACGAAACATGCAAATATTCTGAAAATGTTTTATAGCATGCATATGCCTAAGTGCTTTTGACTATTTCACTTTTCTGGTAACTAAATGTCAGATGAGCAAAGTCTGTTATGAACAACCCTAAAAATATGATCGGCCAAACAGCAACGAAACAAGTAACGAAAATATTTAATCACAATTGATCTTTGTAAGGAAAGAAACTTTGCAGGAAAATTTTAACTTAATTCTTGAATCAAAATTAGTTTCACACTATTCTGTAAGCCATATCTTTTTAAGCTGATGTTAACCTGACAGTTACTTTTCTTCTGCTTTTGGGTATAAAACACCAACCAAAAGTTTGACACAAAGTTAAAGATGATGCTCCTACCAGTTTAAAAATGTATGCAAGGCGTACAGATACTAGCAAATCGATATGGTGTAGTTTGTTAGCATGTGCATGGAAGCATATTAGCCTTTTGTAAACTCGACTATTTTGTAGAATTTTGGTAAAGCAGCAGCAAAAAAATTATTTAATTTAATTATTTTGGCATAGTACTTGGTCAGGTTAACACAGCATATTTCCAAGAATAAAATCTAGGGTTTGAAAACACCAAGTTCTGCATGTGATGTCATCTGTTTCCTTTTGTTACTGCTATTAAACTTATCAGACTATTAATATACACATATTTCATACAAAGTGGAACCATTTGAACGAACTGAAGCTGATAAATTGTTATTGCTACTCGAGTATATTTATAAACACTCAACTTTCTCTTCAGTGAATGTGACGAAAGTGAGTCTAGATTTTATAGTCATGTCTTCACTGCCCATATTTATTCATGAAAAAGAGACCAGCTCACTTCAAAGTGTTTCAGAATGTACACTACTTCTACACAGAAGGATCTTTGCACATTTTACTCATCATTGCACTATGCCAAATTTAAAAGCGGTTAGCAGCTACAATCGTAGCACAAAGAAATCCTTTTTGAGTGATTACAAAGCAACAGAAACAACTGCCTTTTGAATTGTTAGTTTATATCAAGCTCATCATGTTATTTTTTCCCACTGCATAATGCCAAATAAGCCTATTGTTTTCCAGTTAAAGGTTGCCATTCATGTACATAGGTGATCATGAACGATGAAGGTTACCTGAGGTGATTCTAATATATTTCGCCAGATGTGTCTTGTTTTATAGCCAATGCTACATTTATTAGCAGCTTCTGTAGTACGTCAAAGAAATTCCACTTTATACGAACATAATAAAAGATTTGTATCAACACCTTGCTTTTCATGGTCTTTGCTTCTGCACGATCATCAATAAAACTTCGTTGAGCAACTTCTAATCATTCTTCAAACTTGAATCATTCTGTACACAAAACCTAAGAACTTTTTGGCATTAGAAATAATTTCACAATATATTAAATGTTCAAATAGAAGGCCACATTAAATGGTTAATGTTGATTTATTTAAAAGACATGTGCAAGATCGCAACAAGACCAATAAAAATTGAAAAGAAAAGAGCAATTGATTATTTAATTTACAATAGAAAACAGAAGATGGCAGGAAAACAAGATTAAACTCAAATGAACAAAAATCACATGAGTGTATCCTAAAATGACCGAAACTTGGTCTTTTCACGTTATATAATTCAGCCAGCAAATAATTAAAAAAACAAATCGTAATGAGGCATTCCGAAACACAGATTTCCACGAAGAGGCCTTCTCTTTATGAAATTTTTTAATATTTATAACTAGGGATCCAAAAATAGTGCAAAGTTTCAAAAGGAAACGCTGATAAACACGCACAAGGAAGAGCTTTGCAAGACTGGTTCACAGCTCGTTCCGCATGTATGTTTGCTTTATGCTGTAGTTACATTTTCTAATGCTGCAACAAATATATCAGGATAACAAGAAATGCCAAGAACTTGCGATTTTGAACAGCAATTAAGCCAAAACTGCACAATTTTATAATCAACTGGAATGACATTAGCACAGATCTCAGTAATATATACATAGCAGCACTATATCGTTGCTTTGTAAACGTGAATTTTTTGATGATTGTTTTCTATAATTATTACAACGCAAGTCTGCAGCGTATAAAGATACGAAACTTCATCGCTGACTGTCCAGAATTTACTTGACTCTAGTTGCGAATATGTGCTTGATTCAAAAGACCTACAGTATATAGTATTTGAATAAAACATCTCAAATTGCCTAAAGAATCTTGAAACCACTGATGAAGTAATAAATGATTACAAAAATAGATCGTATGAACTCCCCAGAAAGTTCACACTATCTATGAGTCACTAGTTTGAATTATCACCACTCATCACAATACTGCAAAGTTTCGAAGAAACTTTGCACTAAAAACGTGTTAACGTGTATTTATGGTTTACAGTATGACAACGACTAATATAGTTTTTCGTATTAAGCTTTCCAAGTGTCGGGCCACGTCTCAATCATTGAAATTTCGCTTAAGTTTTCATCACAGAAAAATCATTTTGACTTCAAAATGGTATTGTAAAAATATTTTGAAAATTTGACTACTAAAAAGTTTTGAAACTAAATATGACCTGAAATACTTCAGATTCATCGCATTTTCCACTAGCTATGTAAAATGGAAAAACCCTGTTGAAATTACAACCTTAAACTTTTCTAGTCTTTGAGTCATATACATATATATATATGTCTGTTCATTAGTGTTTTAACTTCTGGTTCGTCACTGGTTTGCAATCTACTTGGTTTCAGCGGTCAATATTACGAAAATCACTGAACTGTCAACATCGTCGCTACGAATTTCAAACGGCAATAGACGCTTGATCGTTCCAAATTCAATTTTGCTTCAATCATGTGATCCAAACTGTTCATCGTTTTCACTTTATGTTTATCTCGCCAACTTATTAAATTCTTTTGAATTGACAAGCCAAATTTAAACCTTAATCAGTGAACAGCGCCATGAAAAACGATGAACACTTATGGGAGGACGTTTAGATGGCAGGACCAATCTTTTTCCTTGGCTATGTCCTGCCATAAGCTTTCACTGTTTTTCATGGCACCGTTCACTGATTAAGGTTTAAATTTGGCGTGTAAATTCAAAAGAATTTTAATAAGTTGGCGACAGAAACATAAAGTCATGTGACCAAAACGATGAACCGTTTGGATCACATGATTGATCCGAAATTGAATTTGGAACGATCAATCGTCTATTGCTGTTTGAAATTCGTAGCGACGATGTTGACAGTTCAGTGATTTTCGTAATATTTGTGAGATTTTCGTGACTCCAGCTTTGCATATTCATATTTCAGGGGTTTTCTGTTGCTGGTCAAGAAAATTTACAAGAAGTACTGACAAAACGTCTTGTGCTCTGTCAGTTTTTGTGTGCCATCTCAATTCTTAGAAAAGGTGAGTCACAAAGTGTATTTTAATAGGGGGCATGGTGCAAAATGTTTAATTGTCATCTTATTACACTCGTATTTTGTCTGAAATTTAAAGAACTATTCTGTGTGTTTAGGAGGTTATTTCCTTTGTAAGACATTTGATCTTTTCACTCCGTTTACTGTTGGACTTGTATATCTGTTGTATCGAGCTTTTGACCACGTTTGCATTCACAAGCCTGTGACAAGCAGACCTGCAAACTCCGAAAGGTAACTGGTTTCATAGTTTGAAATTGACATGCAAGTCCTCCCAGTCAATATTTCACAGCAAAGACTTCAGCAGTTAGTAATATTTGGTGCATGAATCTGTTTGTCACATTAAGAAAAGCTTCTGGCAAGTGAAATATCATTTACTCTTTAGATATGTGATATGCAAAGGTTTCCGTGAAGACACTGAGGATATTAGCTCCTACATGTTCTTTTTAAACAAGGAATTTGACAGCTTGGCTCGCACGAACAAAGACATCATGGAAGTTGTGCCACTGAGTTTGTTAAAAAGTGATGAATTGTTTTTTACTTATATGAAAAACTCAAATGAAAGGTCAGTTTTAGAGCTGTTTATACTTTTGCTCACCATCTATTTGAGCGAATGAGTAAATAAATATTATAGCTACAAGGCTACAGTTAGGTTATTCTAGCGTGTGTCGTTGTGTTTGTATAGTTTGGGTAAAAACCAAATCAATGCGCTGAGGAAGCTACGTACGTACGTTCAAAACACGACTTTGGTTGGAAAAGACCAAGCTCTAATACGCCGTCAGTGTCTTGAATATTGGCAGGTACAATTCCTTCTTGTTTCTTCACTAAGAGTCTCACTCACTGACGAGGAAAATCGTCTGTTATTAGACAGAGATCAATGCAGAAGTGTAGGGAGGAACAGAGAAGACTGAGAAGTTCATCCACCAATGAATGAGTTAAAGAATCCGAGGGTTGTAGCTAGTTGTTTTACTTTTAGATTCCTGATATTACCAGAGCAGCTCCGCACGGTTTGAACGCAGATGCACATTATAAGGAGTTACTAAAGGTGCTTCATTTGTTATTGTTAGCGTGAGCATTAACTGTGCTTTGCATAAAACCCGTCACAACTTGCTAAATAGCTCCTTCACACACGTTTTTACGACCATCACAAAGGCCGTCTGCGAAGCAGACCTTTTATTTTATTGTTTATAGAACCTCGCGGTCGACTCAAACTCCATGTGTTTTTTTTTTTCTTAAGACAGCAGAAGATCGAGATGAATTAATTTGCAAGCCCAAGATATTCACTAAACAATATTTAAATGATCTTAAAGTGCTTGGAAAATTCAAATGCTTTGTTTCATCAGGAGAACGATGTTTTCTGCTTGGTCTTGGGGTATGGAGTGGATTGTGTTGTATTGAAATACAGTCTTACTAGAAGTAGAACGGCAACGGGGGTCTCATTTTCTCTTCATTTCACGCTTAGCGTTCCAAAGTGTTCAAATGGGATGGTACGCCAAGGAGTAACAGCCGAAATCAGTGGCAGAAAGTGGAACGCATGAATCTAGAATTGCCCAAAGATACTTTGATTGAAGTCGAGGTTGTGGAAGAATTACGAGGCGAGGTTGGTTTTCACTCTGAATAGTGAATAATCGTATTACCTTTATGAAGACCATACTTGGGTACTTTCTTGTGTTTGCAAGAAAATTATAAATCAGACAATTTTTTTTTACTGACAAGAAAAAGCTCTTCAGGATATTGTTTTTGAATTTTCGGGGATTATTTGTACACTAGTAGCTACAAGTTTGAAAAGGAATGGTTGCTGGATTTCTTCCCAACGAAAAGATAGAGCTATATCTAGCAGCGTGAGTTACCATGCATAAGCCATTCTGTTTGCGTATCACTCAATTCGGCGTACGTGTTTTTCAGGGCAAAGGCCAGCGGCGTAGTGTTGTACTTCATATAACAGACGCCTTGATACTCGGGGGAAAAGATATTCGTAGCAGGCATTATGCTCATAGAATGGAATATGCTGCCATGTTTGCCAAGGCAGTTACAAAAACAAGCCGTCCAAATATGGTGGCTGTTAGGTGAGAGATCAGTGTATTACATACTTTAAAAGACAATAAAACTTAACAAATTTATCAGCCACAGCAACATTTGGGCATTCGATTTCATGTTTGCTCGTTCAGTTGTGCTCAGTTCAAGCCTCTTCATTTTCGTTTTCATTCATAGGGCGAAACCAGTTTATGGTCTCGAACAGTTACATGAAATCTTTAATCGGTAAGCGTGTAAACTTCTTGGATTAAATGAAGAAATCGTTATAAAGATGAGATTGCCTTTGTAGCTCATGTTTATGTGTTTGTTGTAGTTTGGAAATGAGACGAGTGAAGGGTCGTTCACAGCCAGCCATGTGTTATATTGCTGATGAAAACAGAGCTATAGTTCCAACTGGAGTGACCATTATTAAGCATTTAAATGGTAAAATTAACTTTGTAAATAGTAAATGCAAGGTTGTGACTTGTATGGGAAAATACTTTAACCAGCTTTGAAGTACTTTATGTAAGTCGTACAACAAACGCCTGCTTTTTTTTCGAGCTATCTTTACCAATTCACCCATGAAATCCCCTTGCAGTTGACAGCTGGCAAATGTGTTCATTCAATAGTGTATGCTGGGAAAAATAGTTTTTTAATTTGGTATAGATCCTTGGTCAACGGCGTTCAGTAAGAGTCAACAGAAAACGTATTTCTATAACTCAGAAACGAGGTCGTCTCAATTTGATATACCCCTGCAAGCTATAGCTACATTCGGGTAAGACTGCCCTGCATTTATTATGCTAATTTATTCGTTAATGTCATAATTATGTCGTCATTCATCGGCGATGATTTACTATCTTGCATTGTAGAAAAACAGGATTTGATGCCGGTCCAATCATAATTTCTAACATGAAGATCGAACTTGCCTTCTCTTGTAGAATGTGCGCAAGAAATCGTTATTTTTGGGACTGGAAAACGCTCAGAGAAAATTTAAGTAGCAATAATGGTGAATATGTTGGGAAGGAAACATTGTTGGAATTTATAGCAAGCCATGCCATTCGATGAAATATCTCCTGCGTGGAGTTTATAACCAAACATGCTATTGGATGGCATATTGCAGTAAGTTGATGCAGAAGCCTCACACGGAAGGTAGGATCAAGTAGAGTAG
This sequence comes from Phenganax marumi, assembly GCA_025400095.1. Classification (NCBI taxonomy): domain Eukaryota; kingdom Metazoa; phylum Cnidaria; class Anthozoa; order Malacalcyonacea; family Clavulariidae; genus Phenganax; species Phenganax marumi. The sequence continues at coordinate 6,997 of JAODVM010359584.1, forward strand.
AGGTGTATGATGGGGGTATATACTACGCGATAAAAAGTACCAGTATTTTCTATGCCATAAAAGATTTTCACGTTTTGTTTCGAATAATTTCGAGGCGAAATTGTTCGGTATCAAAATATGGTGTATTTCGGAAAAGACTTTTGACCGATGGTATTTTAGCGTTCTTAACATACATATCCCAACCACTATCCCAGCAAGAGTTGAGTATATCTCTTTGAATTTTGACTGGAGAATAACACTTCAGAGCAAAATTGCTTCAATATTCTTATTGCACATTTGAAAAAACTTTTCGTGGGTGACAGTGTATTAATGCTAATATGTTAGATTTTTATGAGTATCAGGAGCAAAATATCGCGTGCATGATCCAAGTGAATATTCTGCGCATCAAGTAATATAAGACAACTTAAAGAGACGCTGCGCATACAACAGCCTAAATAATGAGAATTAAACTCACCGGTAAATACCATTACTGTCACGTACATGCATGAAGAAATACATTATAGGATAATGTAGGATGTAAATAAGATAAAGATGTACTGTCACTAAGCTGCGAAGCTGCATTTGCCCGTACAAGTTTTAAGTTCTCCTGAAAGCAATTTGAACAGTAGCTACTTACGTTTTTGAGGGTTTTTTGGCGCTGTAAATTTCATAAACTAAATGATGTAAACCAATTCACTATAAATATTACAATATTTTGTGATATTTTAAAACCAAAAAATTTTTTCCCTTGGCGTTGTCACGAATTTTTTGAAAGTTCTAGTCGTGGCCCAAAGCGCCCCAAGCATCTCCCAAACGTTTCCAATTGCTATATTTGCATGCCCAAAAAAATTATTTTTACACCATGCAAACTTGAAAAAGAATTTCAAATGTTATAATCATGAGGGTCCCCTCTTTACTTTTATGAAAACTTTTCACTTGCATGTTTCACTGAACGTACCCATATATATCACATAGCAAAGCTATATAGAATTATATTCTCTACCATAAAAGACATAATCTGACCAAGGAGAGAACGAAATATCTTATCATTGTATATAGAATTCATATTTCCACACGATGCTTTCGAAACGGCGCCTTTTTGCTTTTATTTACTTTAGCTGTAGTTAGCAATGAAAACCTGGGAATAGACCGTATGTTTTTAAGATTCTTGCCGTTGGCCAGCGAGTGTTTGTATAGGTCATTAATGCGCGTGCTGCATTAGGATACCTTCTGTTAGCTCTGCGTCAACATCGGACGTGCGGCAAACAAACAATTCGCGGTGGGCGCAAATTTAGTTATGAAAACGCGAGAACGAGTGATTAAAGTGTAAAGCAAGCTGCTATATACTGCTCTCCTGCAAAGATCTACCAACAATCCCCCCGGAAGCTTCACTAAAATATACAGATTTCCGGGTGCGCATATTACCAGGAAGATATGTTTAGTGACCAATCTGGTTTATTTAGCTCTCTTGCATAGAGTTGAGAAAAGTTGTACAGCTATAAACTCTCTTTGCCAACTTTAGTTTCAGTGTTTACAGAACATGCGGCAATTTAAACCACCTCAGCCAACCAACTTATAGCGTTATTAAAACCGTTTATAAATATTTTTTACATATTAAGAAACATACGCTGAGCTACCTGTCTGTGCCAAAAGTTAGACATTTCAAGATTATGGCTCTCGTAATTGATGTTTATCGTTCTATGCATTGTGTCTATTGTTTGTTTTTCGTTAAGTGAAGAGGCGTTTTTTTTTTATCATTTGACATTTTATTTTCTTAACACTTCATACGAAGACGCTAAAGCTCTAAACTCTCCTTGCAAAACACATGTTCAGTTCTCAAGAACTTTCAAACGTCATAGCAAAACGTTCGGCGAGATTTGAGGATTAAGGCAACAGTATGAAAACTTTTACATCGATTTTGTACCGCCTCTGTTTCCGTTCTCGTTTTTATTCTAACAACGTCCGGGCTAGTAAGAAAGCTTAGAAACGTGGGAACTATACTAGAATCACGATAGCTAAAACAGTTGAAACCATGAGTTCTGCATTATCAAGGCCGAAATATAGAAAAGAAGCAGAAATTTATAAACTTTTCTTTATAGAAAGTGCACGGTTGATATATACTATGAAATATACGTTCAAAATCTTTTCAATTCGTTTGAAATAACTAAAACAGTTATAATTTCATCACAATGTCCACTTGATACGTTGCAACTTTTTTTCATTATCCATAATAAGTTCTTTTAAATGTCTGCATGTCGTTACTATTAATTAAATACATGACAAACGTTGTCATAATTTTGACGTACGAGCGATCATTAATTCACATCCGTGACGGTCTCCTCCTATCAGCACAAAGGAAAAGATGAGAACGGAATCTTTTTTGTTATCGGTGAGAAAAATTAACACTCCTGATTAAGACGTAAATCCTTTTAAAAACACCAAACCCCCATTGAAGCGACAACGTGCTTGCTGCAGTCGACCTGTGCTTGCAAAGCAATCATGTCTGCGAGTTCATCTTTCAGCATTGACAGTATTTTATCAAAACCTACGTACCGATACCTCGCGCCTTGTCAGATACCGATAGGTTGTCCTAGTTGTCCCAGCCAAGCAAGTTTCTTCAATCAATTGAGTAAGTATCAAGATTTGCCATTTTGTACTTTGTATCTAGTTGCAATGTGTTGTTCTGTGTAATTTCGCTCGTAGAAAGACAATAATTTATTTGTATCAATTACGTACAATACCACATTTTTGCTGTCTTCACTGTTACACTTTACATTCTTCTGTTTTACGCAAGTTTGATCTCTTTGTATAGATTTACATCGTTACTTGACGGTAACACAAGAAAAACATCAGTTTTTCTTCTTTATCTGAGAAATAACGCATAAAACTATTGTTTTATAATGAACGTTTGTTTTGTTTTCTTTCAAGTATTTCTAATGCTTTTGATTTAGAAGTTGGAGATGACCAATAACTTTTTCAATAATTAATTTTATTAACTATACTAAGGAAATGTACAGCAAAAAGTGTTATAAGATCATATCTATTTCTGTTTTATCTATAAATCAATGTTTTCTAACGGTAGAACCGGTAGATTTAAGCAACCATTTTTGTTTTGTATTTTCTATAGTGACCGGTTTACCCGTGCCGTACGCTTCCGACTTTTTCCGTTTTCAACCGAAACGCAAGCGTCGTCATCGCACAATTTTTACTGAGGAACAATTAGAGTTGCTGGAGAAAACATTTCAAAAAACACATTATCCAGATGTACTTTTGAGAGAAGATCTTGCTGTGAAAGCCGGTCTAAAAGAAGAACGCGTTGAAGTAAGATTAAAATATATATACTATACCTTGAAATTAGCTCTAATTTTGTGAGCAGCCTCACAGAACAGTGAATAGTACTCAAATTTAGATGTTTCTATCTGCTATCTTTCATTGCACTGCTGAGTGAAACAAGCTATAGTTTAGATTCATACAATAACTGCATGTCATCGTGTCTTTCTATCGTCGTCGATCTCCTGCCGAAAAAAAACAAACTCCGGAGTAAATCGGGAAGAAATCTGCGGTGTTTCACTGAGTCAAACTATAAAGAGAGAGAGTAGAAACATTTCCTCGTGCGAAACAAAGATTGGCTCTACTGTAAATAGAAAGTATACAAAAAGACGACGAAAAAGTTGGGGTAATTCATGATATACGGGATAAGTGTTGCTATACACTGGCACGTGCCGTAAGCTGTAATCGCTGAAGTTAATGACTCAAATTATCAGTCGGCTATGACAAAGCATTACTGTTGAGCAATAGATACATGTTTATTTCAAAATTTGAAATTTTATCGAGTAACATGTTTTTAAACGATATGTATAAGAGACGGTCGCTACTTTTACCTAGTGAGGACTACCAAACGTTTTGAAAAAAAATTGTTTGTGGTAGCCGTTACGAAATAACTGAAGGAGAGTTACCGCTGGAAAATAGTTAGTTCAAAACTTGGGTAATATAGAAAGATAAGTTATATCTAAAAAAGTCAAATTTTTCCCCCTATCTCCGTGAAGTTTAAAAGCTTGGCTATCTCCTAATCGTTTCTCGTTATTTCCTGCGCCCTGGTTCAAAACAAATCCTATTTAATCTTATTACAAACATTATCAGTAAGCCAGCAAAACTTTGTAGAGACTGCCGCCTTCACGTTGGTCTAGTTTCGGAACAAGGTGTGAATTGAAGCACTTCAGTGAAGTTACTCATCGCCGATACAACTCGCACAATGTATCTGGTCATTGCGAAACTGTCAATTGTAGAAGATGTTTGTCTACGTTTCATGATGTCAACATGTATATGCATATGTAGTCTGTTTTTTTTCTTCTAATATCAGATAAATTAGCCTCTTTTAATAATCGTTAATGAGTGTTTAGGCTACTAATTCAGTCAGTAATTTCCAAACTTATGTCAACCGCGTTTAGATGATTCAGACATCATTTTTTGTACAACATGTACAGTTTATGACAATGTTACATGATGAAGCGTCGTTTTCAGCCACTTGTAACAGTCTTTGTTTTGGTCTAGGTATGGTTTAAAAATCGCCGAGCGAAATGGCGTAAACAGAAGCGTGAAAACAGACAAAATGAAGAAAGTTCTTCTTTAACGAGTTCACTTTCTCCTTCCATTTCATTTGAAGAAACCTCACTGAGATTACCAACATCAAGGAAACTTGCTGCAGCTACCAGAGTGCTGGAGACATCACTTGCCACAGCCTCAAAGACATCAATGAGTTCGTCATCGTCCTAGCCATTCTCGCTAGCTCAAATGTGTGTTGATAGTGCAAGCCTAAGCTTGAATAAGATATGCCAGCACGGAGTATAGCACAAATAGCCTTCGATTCTTGTTCTCCTGTCTTTTTTTACTAAACTTCTCTTGCAATCGCTAGCGTGTCAACATTTCACATAAACTTACAGTGTGTATTTATTATATATATATGACCGCAATGGTGTCAAACTTTTATTTAAAAATGTAAAAATGTAATTTATATAAGCGATCAGAAAACTAGCAAAAACTACAAAGAAAAATAAAGGTATCTGTCTTGTAGGGCTGGTTGTCGTGAAATTAATATGCAGTCATCGGCGGAGAGAAAACTGGGCCTCAGTCTTCTAAATCAAAATGGTGCTACGCTCGCAGTGCATGCTGGAAAGGACGCACTTGATTTTTTCCCATGCTCCTCACGCAATTCCCACGCACACTCCACGCGATTTCGTTTGCTCTTTAACTATTGATATAAAGCTCACGGGCACTTGTTTTGGTTCTTAGAGATTTGAATTTTCCGCGAGACTTGTTAGGATATTTTCACTCGCTTCCAAGTATAAGAATATTAGATAATTAGGCTACATTCATATTTATTTATGTCCATGACGTACAATTGACTACTTCGTGTACCATGCACTTTATTACAAACACAAATGAGTGGATTTTTCGTAAGATTATAAATATATATGATGGATGATTGAGGATTTAGCCTTTGATATGATTGATCATAACACATGATGAAGTCCTTTGGCTTATAGAAGATTATCAGGCATTACATTGCCATTCAAAAATTTGCTGGGATACATACATCGCTTTGAATCTCATTTTAACCAAAACGACCTTGCCCTTGTAATTTTACAATTACTGTGATTTTGTGAAAACTGAAAAGAGGACAGTGTTCTATTGACGTGAATTAACCACGTTAACTGTGCTATAATAACTTTGTAGTAATAAGCCACGAATATATCTAGCCAAACTAGTGATATATTTCCCATGCTCTTATAGTTTTAAATCGTATTTATATACCATGCAAGCCATCGTTATTAAAATTCTAGATCAAGTTTAAATTAAATTCCATGAATAACGACGGTTATGCGCTGATTCCTGTGGTTATATATATCGTCACTGTAAAGCGTTTTATTATTTTGTGTATATTAACAAGTTCACATGTTTAGTACTAATTGATTTATTACTATTTTTTAATAAAACAAGTTTTTATCAACTCCCAACTTCGCTGCATGCAAACACTTAACAAAAACAAGCCTGGGAATCGAACGAGTTTTCTTAAATAAAATGTGGTTTGCCGTCGAGAAGGGAAGGGGTGTGACTGTATATGATTTCTAGAAATTAACTCGTCAGTATAGCTCCAACTATATATTTTTACTGGGGCAGGATTGGACAGCAGTCACTGATGGTCAACTTCCAGTTGTGTCGATAAAATGGTGTTAATTCTTTTCATTACACTTGCAATAGTCTTGTATGTAGTAATGAGAATAAAGGTTTACACTTTTGCAGTTGACCAACAATCGCTGTCCTGTGTGTGTGTTTAACCGAAACCTATCTATAACAAATTCGAGATGGTTGCATGTGAATCTTGATGTCTAAATTACAAGATCTCATGACAAAGTCAACAAACACTTAATTTTTTCTAATCCTAGTTGGACGGGACGGGAACAAACTAAGTCCTTGTAAGGCTTAGATCGTATTATGGGAACAGACAATTTAAAATCCTATAATTCTTCTTATATTTACTATGCCCCTTGTCTAAGTTTAACACCTTTAACTCTAGCGAGAATGCAGTTAATTTTCTGCTATTATATATATCGTAACATTTTAAGTATATGATAACAACTGTAACGTTACGCTTACTTCAAGCATTCAAAACCTAGGATCTACTGGTACTGCAGTAACATTTGACACGCAGTTGCCTGCAATATGCTTGTGAATAATGCTATAACTGCGCAAAACGTGCCAATATCCATAGCAGGAAATTTAAGTCGGTCTTCTATGAAAGCTATCTCCTGGGACAATAGCATTTTTATTCAAGGATCTCTTTATGTAAATATTTCACCATGCGGAAAGATAGACATTAAAAAAGTTAGACATTAAAACAAGAAAATTGTTTTTTAAACACACTAGGCAATATATAAGTTCTATCCTTAAGTTTGAGATGAGGTGCTGAAGATTCCAGTCCGAGCAGCTTTCCAAAACGACGAACCATTGATATTAACACTATATAATCTTGTTCTAGTCTATTCTTATGGATTAAGACACTTCAAGGAAGTCGAAGAAAAAAAACCATTGATTTGATCATCGTTATAGTGAACCTAACGTTGTTAGCAAAAGCAGTCGCTTTTTTTCACTTGAAAATCATATTTACGATGCAATTATCAGCTCAAGGAAGTTGGAATTGTCACGGTTTCTTTGTGTGTGATATCAAATTTGATATGCTTGATTCGTTTGAGAACTTCGTTGTAACTTTGTCTACTACATGCAGATTATAAAAAGCTAAGATTGGCGATGAAGGCTCGTCGTCATATGGCTTGTTGCCATCTCATCAGCATTGTGCTTCTTAGCTTTGTCTATCGGCTCGTGTTTACAAGCCAACATTGTGGTTCAGTCAAATCATATTATACAAAAGAATATAATTACGTATTTCTACATGTAACCAGTATATTAGCAAGTAGTTGTTGTTTAAACACCTCAAGTAAATAATTGCAAGTACAAGTATAGGTCAATTAAGGAAGTGGTTTTTTTTGGATGAAGTATTTTCTCTTAAGTGAACCCTCACCAGGGTCTCTCCTTTACCTGACGAATGACGCCTGGAAGACGGCGTCATATAACGGTTAATATATCTGCAAAAATTTAATAAAATATCTTTTAAAATTTAACAACACCGCTTCGTGTCGGTTGCTTTGCGCTATTGTCCGTCTATATCTGTCCTGAGATGTTAGTCTTTAGTTGCCAGATAACACCGTCTATCACTGTGTAATTAGGTGCTGCCGCCTTTAGTTTTCCCCCAAAAAATCAATCTGTGATATTACTCGGTTCCTTTAACTGAGGACAGAATTTTAGCATTGCTTGTTTTAATAGAACCTATATATGCTTGTATTCACGTTGACGTGTGTCTTCATAGCAGTTTACAAAAGAATGTTGTAATCGTGTGTAATTTGAAAATTATGCTTTACATAGCGTGATAAATTGCCGCTCCGACAAGTGGGTTGGGCCACGGGTCGTGACGAACTCAGCACGTTCAAGCAAAAGTAGTAGAATTGTATGTACAGCTAAGAAACTTTCATAGAATAGTATTAAACTTCATAGCAGTGTTAATTAACGCTCTGCTGCAAAGTTAGTTGAACAAGTTCTGTGGGAATTTTACTTGATTTTTGGTCGCTGTTTAGTCGTGTCGAGCCGCGGCTTGACAATAGCAAGGAAAACGCTCTTTTATATATTGTGAAGAAGACAAGGAAGTCTGCCAATGGGCGTACATGTCTTTATGATCAAACTTCAAGCGGCAGAGTTGGCTAGAGACGTTTTGACGCCAGTGTATACCACAGATAACTAGCCACAACGGGCCTCGGCCGAAACTAGTTTAAATTTGAATTAAGTTAACAGTTTTGACGGTTTAACGAAGTTACGTGCTAATCACGTCCAATTTTACTACGTTCTGTTTGATAGATCTAGCGCATGCAAACAGCAAACAAATACGTTGATTTGGCAAACTTTTATGTACAAATATTAAATAAAACTACAGGCGTTAAAGCTTCCACAGTAGGTGCATTTGGTGATGTTTCTTGAAACGTGGTTTTGTCCAACCTCGACAGAGAAATCTGTTGGTTAAGCGTTCGCTTTTTCAGTAGTTGATTATAATCTAAAAGTCTTATCCGAAAATTCTCATTTTCTCTTAGCGACTTAATTCACGGACATGTATACGCAAATAATTGTAATTTCTCCTCGAAATTTCCACTGGATGTTTGTTTATGCATAGTTATATATAAATCTATAAATATCTAGTTATCCACTAAACTTTAAATCATGTTCTTTGACAATATTTGACTTTCGAAGCGGTGAATTTAACACCCACCTATTTTTCGCCAACTTATGAAATAACTTTATGGTTTTCTTATGCAAATGCGGACAATTACTTTGAAAAATCTGCTTTATATTAATCATGATTTTTAAACAAAGATCGGCTTGGCGAAATATTTGAATTTTGATAGTGCACTAGATTTTAAGCGTGCGATTTAAAGGGTTGCTCTGGATTTTGAGAATGAGATTGAAAGTTTTGTACAGAAAGAGCAATGCTGCTTTGGTTTTGTTGTAATAAACGTGTTTTCTTTATTGCAAAAACAATTTCCTGCAATTCATAACTTCTAATTACGGGTATATATCTTTTGTCTCACCGTTTTATCACTGTTGTACACCGGCATGCTTTGCGCTGCGTTCGTACTTCAGTGTAATGCACAACGCTTTGCTTTCATTCTTAAAGTACTCCTAACACAGGAAACTGCCCGAGTCTTAACGTGTTTATGCAAACACACACTGAAGTGTTAACTATATTTGTTTGCAAAACGAGGCTCTACAGATTTAATACTAGAACCTATGATTTTGAATTAATCTCTATTGCAAGGTGAGATATAAATATTATTTTGAGAATTGATACGCGTGAATGCGATACACTTGTCAACTTCATGCTTCATGCTTGTTTTAACTATGCAAGATAGCTCAGTTGCTGTTAGTTCGTGTAATCTATTCCTTGGTGCGAGCTCAGCGTGTTATATAATCTTTGGCTTTTTTTCGCAGCAGGTTTTTGCTGGCTGCAAGTGGGAAATCGCATTGCCTTCAGTAATTGTCCTTCATTGTCTTGTCACTTCAAGCTAAAAGTAGGTATCTTCTATTTTTATCAACTTAATGCGCATTTGTCAAGGGAGATTTTCTATTTATAAGCTAATGAACGAATCAGCGAGTCTTTGTAGTAAAGATCACTTTTCATATGATTGGAACTGTTGTAAGCGGGAAAGAATCACGGCAGCGCTCAGAAACGAGTCTATCATATTTTGATACGATCTTACATTGATAATGTCAGTAGTCAGTTTTAAACTGTTCTAGCTGTAGTTTTGATTGTTGAGAAAGATCGTGAGTGTATCTTTACGGCTGTCACGAAAGTGCGATGCAAAACACCGAGTTTACTAGGAACTAGACTACAAGATTTGATAAACACGAAAGTGTCTAGTGAATGAAAGTCTGGATGAAGGTGAAGAGAACTTATAAAGGTTGGAAATGGAACTGCAGATCCAACTTTGTCATCTCAACTTTCATCTTTAGTATATTTTGATTCAACAAAAACCCCGTTCTCGTGTTTTATCATTCTACTTCCGTGCATGTGCCATCATAACGTTTTTCGAAGAAAAATTGTATTCATTTTTCTTATCACAAATCCGAATTAAAGCTGAACGCGAAGAAAAGGACGAACCTTTCTCGATATTTTATTCTATATTTTAAATTCATCATTTCTCTGTTTTTTCTTCAATTTCCAAAAGGTTATCAAAATGAATTGCTTGTCTTTGGCACAGTACGTCCCGGTGTTTTGTCGGGCCGAGCTAAAAATTCAGGGTAATGACAATACAAGCGTATATTTCTTCGGTTCAACTGTCTAGCCGAGGTTTTCATTCAAAACTCCAGAAGTCTTTGGTATGCAATCTCTTTGCCAGCATTGTTTATTTACGCTCTCCAACGAAACACCCCATCACCATATTTAGACAATCGTTTAATGTTCTGCGGCTAGAACGGATCCTTCAGAGGGTGCTATCAGCGTGAAAACAGCGATCTCTAGCTCGTTTCAATTACCGATAATTTAAAACTGGCAGTACCTAGAAAGTTCGCAGCGCGCGGCTCCCTAAAATAGTGGGAAATATGTGTTCTATTTATAGAGTTCGCGGAAAACGCGTGAGGTGGCCTGATGGGAATGCGCGCGTTCATTCTGCGCGCTAATTATGCTTATTTGGCTCTATATATTGTTTCGCCAAGTGTTCGTTATAGAATGCGCGAGAGGAGAGAGATATAATCAGAAGGTCTATAACTTTGAACAATCAAAATATTACACGTGTGTGCAGTATTGGTGTGTTACCGCTGCACGATATTGATCACTGGAGTGTTAGGAGATCCTTCATTGTGTCTCAACATGTGGCGTGCTAACTACAGCCCAATGCGAGAAAACGGAAAACCAATTATGCACATTCTTTCATAAACTACACTTTCCCTTCTCAAAAAGCATCGAAAACCGTGATTAAACCAGTCATATTTATAACAATTTTCTCTTTACAACCTTAGAGGTTACAAATGACTCCCAGTTATTACCGACAAATGCGTTTTTTGAAAACTTTGTTTCATTCTTGCGCTAACTTGAACCACATGACTCGATATCCAACCTGTTTCGTTTGTTTTTCTTGCCGTTTTTAAACATCTTCTTGCCTATTTTGGCCATGCTATGCACTCGATGCTCACTGTTTTTTTCTCATATTTAGCTCCATCTTGTATCGTCTGTGATCTTGGAGAAATTGTGCCCAAGACTGCGTCGACGTTTCTTTGCAAATGGAAGTACAGCGTCGTTTACACGTCAGACGTAAGTTTGTTTATATGTTGAGCATCCATCTCTAGTTGCTGTCATAAATATTATTTCTTGTAGTTTGTTTATGCCACGCTGTATAAAGGGTTGAAGGGGATATTCATGCGCATGTGCGAAGCGATCCTGATTTATTGATAGCAGAACTCATCAACACTTCTTTTATTTGTTGACTGGTTAACGAGCAATATGGGTTGAAAAGTTATATTATAGTATGCTCAAAGCTCTCTAATACAGATATCAAGAGGGCAGAGTCACATGTTCGTGATAAGTGTTGGGTGTCCGCATGAAAGATGTTTGGCGGGGCCTGTGTGCATTTAGAGAGGTGTCCATGGAGTTGCTCGTAACGAGCGATTCCACCGCGCGAAGCGGGGATATCTTCATTTAAGCTCGCTTAACGTCGTCAAATACGCTGATTTCCAGAGTGTATAAGCTGCCGATGGTTCCAGAAAACATAGTTCAATAATTGTTTGAAGATCAAAGGACATTTCCAATGATTTAAGAAAGACCAAATCCACATAATTTGAAATTAGCCACAATATTAAAGCTGTATGCTTTGGTGATTTTCCTGCTCGTGAAAAAGAGTTGTAGGCAGGAAAAGGCAAAGTACCTTTTCACCCAAGTATCTGTGAGTTTCCGTCCTGCTAATTTCAGGCATTACTCAGCGGATCAAGTGTTTCTGTGAAGTGCAGGAAATTTTTGTTTTGGATTAATTTTTAGTATAGTGTTACATAAACATTGACTCAAATAATAGTCATTCTAACATCATTGTCTTTCACTGAATAATCTGACCTCTCTCTCTAATCTGGGGACCACACGTTTATTAGCTTTTGTTGTTTAGTGTTACTCTCATTAGTACTTACTTAATGATCTATTAGAAGCAAACTTAGTTAATTCGGCAAAGCTGGCACATTCCTAACAAATATACCCCTATCTATTAGAAGAAAATTAGCATCAATGAAAATATGAACAAATCTAGCTAGAAGGAGAATGGATTGAACCAACAGAACGATGTTGTTGCTCCCAATAAACTTAGCCACTCCTCTTTATCACAGAAAGGTATATTCACGTTCAAAAAAAAACCACTCCCCTCTCTTTAGATAAGAACGTGATAAGAAGATATAAAGTCTGTACAATCCTTGGACAGCGTAACCGTTTACCCTCTGTCAGTTAGGAACTAGTTTGACCAATGTTATACTGTATAAGCTATATATATGCCTCCGAAAACTCGTATATTTATCAATCAAATTGGAATATAGTTGGAAGAAAGCTTCAAACCGAAACTTCATTGAATGATATAGCTAACAGAAACTAGGTTATACCTTTGAATTTGAAACCATTTAGTCTCGTGCGAGTAGAAATAAACAACTGAATAAATAAATAACTTGAATAAATATAAATAATATTTGTCTTTAAAAGATATATAGTTAACCGCATGAATTAAATGAATTTTTAGTTCTTCGCGTCTGAAGATTGCAAATATACAAAGTTCGCCCTTTGCAAGTATGCAAAGTTCGCCGTTTATATAGGAGTAAGTAGTTAACAACTCGGAAGGGTACACGTCTAAAGTATGTTTCTCTATGAAAGTACCCTGAGTGTGAAAACGCTATCATATTTCTCAAAGAATGTTCCCTCGCCTCAGTTACCTCTGCCAAACAACGAAAGCACTCACGCTATGACTCCTAAGGCTTGCTTATGTAAACAAACATTGAGTACAAGAAACTAGTGTTTCCATTTAAATCCTTTCTTGAGACAGTGTTCTGGTTTTTGTATATCAAGACAGCCACCAGCATTATAAACTGAGCTTGCTACATCCGATTTATTTATTACTGCATTCACGCATTCCTTGGCTAAGCAAAGAGACGCTGTCCACATCGCAATTCCAATTGTAAGTATATAGAAAGGAAATATTAGAAAATTCCTATTGCATGGTTTTTTGATGGTCCTAAATTATGATACTGGATGATCTTGTAATTTAGTGAAATAATACGATTTGCTTTATATATTTGGGGAAAAGCCTTTAGCAAAGACAATTAACTATTGCTTTCAGTTTTAGCCGAGTTGTCCGCTGTAGATTTGTTTATTGAGATTATTTTCGTGTAGTTTATATATAAGTAGAAGGCATGTTGAATCATCGATTGATTCTCTGATATTGGTTAATAAGGCTGGCGTATCTATATGCGGTCAGTATTATGTAAGTTTAGTCGCACTCATATTGTGATTCTTATAATGAGCGTATGTTTCAATCATGGCATCGTATAGCATTGATATGGCGCTCTGTAAGTATACTTGTAAATCAGTTTCGTGAAAAAGGATAAAATGATGGAATACTTGCGTGGACATTTTACCCAAGGCTTTTCGCAAGGCGCTTTGCCTTGCATCCCTCTATAATTCCAACGTAAGCATATCTATGTACTTATATGTCAATTCTAAAAAGCATTCCATTAGCTGTTGCTCTAGCCAGTTGCTTTAACCAATTTTAAATCACTGGTACACAATTGTATGGTAGAATTCTGTCGTTACAAATTGATGGTAAAAATCATGCGATGAATTGCACAGATTAATTACAAAGTCTGTGCACTAAGATATAATCTTTGATGAAGTGACACTATTTGTGTGTAGATATAATTATTTGAGTATTGTATTCTAGTACTATAATCGTTTTCTTTTTACCGATATGTGATTTATTTGTTTGCTTGTGTGTGTACAAATTTCGTGATATTTCCGCCATAAAACGGATATGAGATGTTGTTATTGTTGGCAAACGGGGACTTGGCCCCGTTAGGTCAGATTTTTCCACTGGAGTCTTATAGGATAGGACGTTGTAACTCAGGCTTATATAATATAGATGTTCATTTCTTGGTTTTTGCATGAGATGTTTGGTATGTATATAGAGTTTCCAGGATTGGTTGGATGTAGCCCGGATAACCGCAGTCCAATGGGTAGCAATTTTTGTCATCCATTTCCTCCGGTGTTCCAACCATCAAGGATTGAACAGTTTGAATATTGAAAGTTTTTTTAAGGCGTATTCACGTAGTGAATCAGCAAGGTTTCCGATGTTTTTGCCTATTTTATGAACGCGACAGAATCACTATCTCGACTGAATTCGCTTTGTAGCTTAATTTGAAGAGGTTTGTAAACTGGTGCTTCAACCGAACAATGATACAAAAAGGTTTTCACTGTTTATTGCGCTCATATTTCAATCGATACAAATTGCTTGTGGAGAAGATGCAACAGGATTAACTTGAAACCAAATCAGTTTGCACAACATGAAGTCGAAAACAAATTCGACCGGACCAAAATTCTTTTAGCTTGTATTCAACGCACCTATAAAACGAACATTATAAAACCAATTTTTGTAACGGCATTGTTGATAGGAGTTTCTGATTAGATGTGACTATATAGGTCCAATTTGGATTGTGAAGTTTGTTTTATATATGGCCCCAGTTGCGAGGTGGGCTATACCTGAGGTGAAGCAGACACTGTCTCTCAACATGGGGTAACGCTCGTCCTCCGTTTGAATTTACAGAAAATATCTGAACCAATTTGTAACCCTGGTGATGTTTTACTAAACGCTAGCTTTCCTTCATGGTATTACTATAAAAATACCTTTAAACTCGTGTTTACTGGCTTAAATAACTAGTTTCGCGCGAAACATTTATTTACTCGTGGCCGTTTCCGAAAGTTGAAATCTGCAATGAACATGTTTTATGATATTAAATATCTCCAGTATATTTCATGGGAAGTACAAAGTACTTGTTTTTCCGTCATGTATAACTTGTATTGTAATATTTATTATCATGGATGTAATTTGTCTGTGGTCGCGCTTGGGATGTGAATATCCCGGATGTAATTGTACAAATCTCCCAACCTCTCTCTCTCTCTCTCGCAGCCAAAGTGTCCATGATCTCATTAAAATCTCAGCAGCGAGCTGTTTTAATACCAGAAATCTTATTTGCTAAAACTTTCACAGGATGCTTCAAACAAACCCTCGATTTATCACACACAGGGGTTCAAACAAGAGTGTATTAGCTTTATTTGCAAACAAAACGCTTACACAGAGAGCGTACCTTCTTTCTCTTTGCATATAACTGAAGTCATCGTAGTTCGATATCGAAGCGATTTTATCTTGTAATCTAGCTTTCCACAAGCGCTATTTATTAAATGAGGTTCTTCTGTAAATTGCGCACGATAAACGCCTTACCTCATACACGAAGAGATTTGATCTTCGCAGCTGGAAAGAGAGCCTCGTAAAGTTGGTAAAATTGCTAAGTTTGCCTTCCAGATGTTGTCAAATGAGGAAAATATATGCATGCAAAGTTTTTGAATGTTGCATTTTTTTGTTCTACGCGGCCGAAACTGATACCCTTTTCTCCAAAACGGTGTCAATGTCGGTGGCGTAATACCATTATATACAAAATATGCGAACTTGGTATCGTTATATTTTCCACATTTTTCAGCATTACACATCAAAACATTGCTCTTTTATTAAATATTATGAAGCTTTTTCCAGCTGCCGTGATATTTTTGTCCTCACCAAAACGCAATGGATCTATTGTATCTAATAGAAGTAGAATTATAGAATTCTTCTTTGGCCTAACTTGGTGTAATAGAGCGGGGAGAGGTCTGAAGCAGTGCGTCTTTACGGCGCAGCAAAGCTCATTTATTTTCTAAATTGACAGCTGGGCGTGTTCGTATGTATTTTATGCCACGACAACTCATTAGCGTCGTCGCTCGCCTGCAAAAAAGGTGACAATTCAATTGTCAGCATCTATAAACTGTCTTAAACAGATTATTTTTTAGCGTTACGCCTCTTCAATTCAACAATACTTGTACGACAAAGTGAGCGTGCTGCTTGCGGATTTGCGCGCTTTTAAAAGGCGCTACAGGTAGATCTCATTTGCGCGCCTTCATTTGCGAATAAATTGCGCGTTGGTTTGCGCAAACCTGAAGACTGTTCTGGTGCATACACATGTCAATTAGCGCGGATTTATCTGTAGGTGGGAATAGCTTGAGTTTTAATGGATCTCTCGCATTACTGCCAGCCTGCAGTCACGATCGCGTCTGAGTGAAACCAGCTCGAACCACCCACGTGGTCGAGTTGTAACAATTAGGGACTTCAGTTGCCATTCTAAACGAGTCTTTTTACTATGCCCTATATAAACTCAGTTGATCTCGATCGTAGAAAATCAGCATCTTATTAACTCAATGTTTTGCTTCATGGATTCGAGAAAAGTTAGCATTCCTAAATTAGCTCGATTTGTTGAAAAATTTTAACCGACTTTGGTGAGAACTTAATCTGTAGGAAGAACCTTTTTTATTGATAGAATCTCTCGTTGTATCTTGTGCTATGCTAAGATTAATTTTGAATTTGAACCAACAACGTTATGTGGCTATAATAATAAGTATGGCAGGTTGGGTATTTTGGGTCGTCGCTGCAGTCATAATTAGGGTCTTGTCGCGAGTATATTGATGAAGCGTGCTTATAATGAAACATGGCATTATTTCTGTTTACTTTTTGCTTTGTAAACATGGGTATTTGTCATGCTAAGTTGCCATGCTTAGTGAACACGCCGTGAACATTGTACAGGGCTTACGCGCTCATCTTTCGCTCGTACTACTTGATACCCTGCACTTAGAACTGGACTCATAGGACTCTGAAAGCCAGTCTTTGGGATCCGCAATTTCAGAACATAATACGACCCGTTGTTTTTTGAAGTCATAATCTGACTGAAACCTGGGATATTATGATTGTATACAATCCAAGAAAAATCATCTTATACTCCAGAGAAACGTCTGCGTACACTGGACTTAAAAATTCGGCGTTCGAGGTCTCCGCATCCTTGACTTCGCGTTTCTTTTCCAGCTCTTTGATTCTGAGTTTAAAATTAACATTGCTGTCAATATGTAGGTATCGTTTACACAGGCCAAGACAGATTAAGTGTTGTGCAAACTTGTGTTGACATATTAGTGTGAGTGATGTCAATCTCTCCTATAGTCGACCTGAATGCCTGACTACGGGTGGTGGGTCTGTCATTTCCTCCAAATGCTCGCGCGTACCTAACACTATATTCTTCTTCTGCTTCGTCTTAGCTTCGTTCTCGAGTGAATCAATGGCAGGATTCCCTTGTAATCGCATGGCGCCTTATCCGATCCATGGAATTGGTTTATCTCATCATCCAAGCTACGAAATCATGGGCCCTCTTGCGTCGAGTTATGGTGAGTCTTATAGAGTAGAATATCTTATATCCACAGAGCTCTGCCTGCGCTGGAAGTTTTCAATGCTTACAAGTGCTTCCTGCATGCCGTCGTACGAATAATGTACTTTCCTTTGCATCTTGCATCATGTTGATCCGTTTAGCGTTGCTCGTGCGATTGTTTCATTCAAACGCTTTCCTGTGGTTTGCATTGAACACCAGGAATAATTGCCGTGCTACTATTTATGCAATCTCTTCGGGGATTTTTCAAATGCTCGTTGTATTTTTGTTGCGCTAGAGTACGGATGCATATGTCTTGTAAATCGGTTCAAATTATTGTTGACTCTTGTAAACATATCCTCGAATATATGTCTTGCTTCACTCTAGTTATGTGCAGGTTCAGTTTTGAAAATAAATGTGTCTCTATAGTATGGGATGCTATACTTCTCTTATATGAACCGCTCCTCGTTATTGCAATTCGTAGAAAAATACATACACATCATCACTGAACACATTGTGTGCTATACACTGCGAAGATACGCCTGGTTTTATCTTGTTATTAAACCATCATACCATTCATTGGCATTGACAAAAACTACAGTCCCTGGTTCAGCTACCGAATTCAAATTTCTAGTTGAGAAACAATTTGTAAAGTTGAATTGTGTGAAAATCCACAGCCATCCAGAGAGAAGGTTTTAAAACGTTGGCCACCTTCTCTTAATCGTCTTATATAGCTACACGAGGAATCATGCACTCCCTATGTTTAACACTGCACGAAATATGAATATTGACTGATGTACTGAATCTAAAACTGTGTATATTTTATAGACATAAGTCTTTTTCTATTTCCAAGATAGAAAAATTCTTGTCTCATACATGAAGAAACCGAATTTCGTAGCATCAGCTTCTCTTTTGTTTGAAGCATGGGTGTTTGGTATTAAGCTTCACAATGAAATTGATATTCTCCAGTAGAGTATCTTTTAAAGTGCATGAACGATACAACATATTTACCACTTCGGAGCTTCTTTTATTTGATATTTTTGCGAGTGGTCAAGCAAAGTTTGCAGCGCACACCAGTCTAACTAATCCCCACTCTAAATACACTAGATTGTCATTTTCAACTGGTGTTTTACACACATTGTGAATAAGATGAGTTTCCACAAAGGGATTTGTTAAAGACTTAAAGCAGTACGAGTCATCTCTTGTTGACCGCGTGTTACCATTGGACAAAGCTTAATATCTAAACTTTCTATAATTATACTAGATAGTTCAGTTAGTTTTAACTGTTCTTCCAAGAGATCCGGTAACGGTCATCTCTTATTGATCCTGTGTTTCTACAGGAGGAAACCTTAGTAAACTTGTGGTGAACAATAAATTCTGTCTATCTAAAGGTCATCATCCTCCAAGGAAGCAGCGTCGAGAAAGAACGACCTTCACGAAAGCGCAATTGGAGATCCTGGAAGCTCTCTTTGCAAAAACTCGTTATCCAGATATTTTTATGCGTGAAGACGTTGCTATGAAGATTAATCTACCGGAGTCGCGCGTTCAGGTAAAGCTGTTTGAGAATTCTTCGATCAGCAGTGAGTTACAAAAACAGCCTTTTTTTTCTGTAAATACGTGTTACCAAAGCTACCGTGCGAGTCGGTGATCTTGCATTGTTGTTATAAGACCGTAATGTCTTATTGATATTTTCTCGAGAACAGGAGCGAGCCATTATCCTATTAACACCACGCTTTTACAAGACCTGCTGCAGTTAATTGCGGTGTTTAACTTGATCTGATATAGTTTGTGCAGTCCTTCTGGAGTCATTGTTGCTAAGTTCTCATTAGCATCTGTGAAAAATTTATTGTGCGCATTAACACTCGTGCTTGTGTTAGCTCATTTTGGTAAACCTCACAAAGCGGTGAACGGTGGGGAAATTCAGAAGTATTTTCCCTTGTAGACGCAAGTGAATCGAATTCCTCCCAATTAAAGCCGCTTTCTTGCGACGCGTTCTTGACACGCACGGACACGCTTGTAAAAGTTTGAATCCTTCAACATTTTATAGTTTTTAAACGAACGGGATCAAATAGATACATAATTATTTCAAATTCATAATTCTAAGCAATTCTTCTTGCGGTTGTTTATAAGATTGGTAGTTTTATTGCCATTCAGACTCTTCTGTGCGTATCAAAAACGCGTAACTGGCAAGAGCAGCCTTAATTTACGTGTTTTTCATCTCGTACAAGACGGCTACATTTTCTCACGGTAACTGCTTGCAAGTTGGCATCCATCTTCTGTCCTCCGATTGTACTCGATGTGAGTTTCCGCTGTCCGTATTTCGGTTTCCGCGTTTTTAAACTAATGTTGGTTTGCAAGATTTGTATCTATCAATTGCTTATTTCTTTCTTGTCATTCAACGGAAACATTTCAGAATTTTTGTCATTTTTCACTAAATCGCTTTAACTCCGCCCCCATTACCGGTACTCTCTGGAGCCATCGAGTGAAAAATTACTTTTTAATTGCTAGTGGGGGTCGAAGCTTATTACAAAATTTCGTTTGTTGAAATTAAGAAAAGGATGTCAATTTCATCTGCATCTGTTCTAAATTCAGTGAACTGGTTTTCGTAGAAATCCAGTAAGATGCCATCCTTATTGACTTAGTGTTACCAGAGAAGGAAACGAGAGTACTTAAAGTGGTGTTTGGTCGAGTCAAACACTGTGCGCTTCTGAGATGTTTTGAAAGTAGAGCGCGCTAGCGCAAAACAAATGATAAACGTGAAAAGGGTATTCGTAGAAATATGATATATTGGGTGCATCCTTTGCCATCAAAAGTCATTATGCAGATGGTTTTTATTTTTGGCACACCGCCTTAATGTAACACTCACTTCATGGAACTCGTCATCAGCACTCGCGTGACGACAGCATTCTTCCGTACATAGTGAAGCCGTACTTCACTAGTTAACGATGGATGGCTTTTGGCATTAAAAGGGGAAAGCCTGCACAAACTCCGCTTTTCCTACCATAAATCTGGATTGCGCACCGCGAACGCGCTTGTGTTATATTACTCAATCATGCCACAGATTAGAGACTAACAGATGTCCGACTAAGTCTTCAAGCCTATGATTTTGCCGTAAGTGGCCGCCATTAACCC